>PVHX01008108.1:72787-86024 GCA_004024805.1 Geosciurus inauris | reverse complement strand
TATTAAAAAATCTTTATTTACCTTTTTTCTTACCCTTGAGTATGTATTTTAGGTTTCTTTCTGTTTTATATTTGGAGGTTATTTCAAATGAAATTCTGTAAGAATTCTTTGAAAATTCTTACAAGAAAAATAAACAAGGAAAATCTCTCTTTCCTATGATGGTAGGAAAATGAATATATTCCCTCAAAAACATGGGGTATTATTGAATGACACATTTACTAGAACACACACTACTGTTCCTTGAAGGCTTTTTCTTGAATGTTCTTGACAGTGAATTCTGTATTCTATTATCTGGATTTTGGAGTTTAATACAAAATCATATGGGATAAGATTTGGCAAATCCTAGAAATATTCACACATAATTTATTGTTTCCTGAATGATATGTTGTAGAGAGAGCAACAAAAAACACATATTCATTTTTAAAAATAGTTCCATACTTTTTCTTATATGCCTTTTAGATTGATTTCTCTCCTGAGTCATACTCAGACCCCGAGCCTGTGATGTGCTTTTTACATTCTCTAACCCCAAGCATTTACCCTCATAGGAATCTGGATTTCTAGCTGTTTCTGAAGAGTTCTGTGACATGAAATAAGGAAAGAAAAATCGTGTTGCTCCTGGGATATCTTCTCTAGGCACTGCCTTCAAAATGGGGAGAAATAATTTTTCTTCAGACTCATATCCCCTACACCAGGAGCAAACCAGCCTTTGAGGAGCTTTGAAGGAATTTCACACTTTTCTGTCTCTGGGCAGTTCTCTGTGTGCTGCTAAGTTGCCGTTTAATATTCAAAAACCTGAGTTTTCTCATCTTCACAATGGGAATAATTTTAGAGGACACAGAGGATGATGCTCACATGGAGGCTACTGATACGTGTACGTGCTGTGGCCCACAGCTGACAGAGCACCTGGGAGACACCATGCAGATACTAATTGTTTAACCATTATCTGTCACTCACATAAATTTTCTTTCAAAAGCTTGTAATAACCTTTTCACTATAGGCACTCATGTCATCCACATGCCCAAATATACAATGTTGAGTTTTCCTTGTTTGAATTCCAGATTTCAGTTCTTTGGTGGTTCAAGGTGGTACAAATAATTATGTTTCTCATTGTCCTCCTTTTGCTCTATGTCCCCAATAAAAGAGTTCTCTATTGCCCAAGTTCAGTTATTTTGAGAAAATGACATAGAAACTTGTGTTATTTGCTGATTTGTAAAGGAAGGTTGAGATTACTTCTGGCTCATGTCTGCCCTTGTTATAAACTGAACCAGGACTTCCCTAGGTCCTGTAAATGGAGCCCCATAACCAATCAGCTATGTAAAAAGGTTTTGTTCATACACACACACATACACACACACACACACACACACACACAGGTGCAGACAAGTCTCTTGCCTGCATTTCTTTTAGGTGAGGAATAACATTTCTTTCCAACATTTCTTCTCAGGTTCAAAAAAACAGGAGAGACACTGTCCTGAGAACAGGGAGCTTTAACAAGAAAGTTTCCAGAAGTAGACTTTTTCCCACTAAATGCTGACTATGGTCCATTCCATTCCATATATCAGGCAGCAAGCAAGATATGTGGGGGGGGGGGGGTGTATACATACACACAGAGAGAGAAATCCTGCTTTTTTGAATGTCACTAACCAAGTCCTAAAATAATAACAAATGTATAAGTCCTGTGTTATAGTGGAGGTATTTGGCCTTTCAAATTAAACACAGCTTTTTTTATACTGGGGATAGAACTCAGGGGCACTTAACCACTAAGCCACATCCCAAGCACTTTTTAATACTTTATTTAGAGACAGGGTCTTGCTAAGTTGCTGGGGCTGGCTTTGAATTCACAATCCTCCTACCTCAGCCTCCCAAGATGCTTGGATTACAGGTATGTGCCACCATGCCTGGCAACACAATTCATCTTGATTCCAAGCCCACTTGCTTAATTAATTGAGGGGCTTTGATCATAGGAGGAAAAAAATATCATAAATTGGCCATTAGGTCTAAGACCAAATTGAAAAATAAGGAGTTTACCTTTAATGCATTTATATAATAGACTCAAAGCTGTTGATCTGAAGACATTGGCCCCCAACTCCTGGGATTTCATCTTCATTTGCTTACTGTCTTATATCTCAATTGAATGGACCGTGGCCAGCATTTGGAGGGGAAAAGTCTGCTTTTGAAAAAACTTTCTTGTTAAAGCTCCCTGTTCTCACTCAGTGAAGTGTCTCTCCTGTTTCTTGTACATAAGAAGAAATATTGGTAAGGAATTATATCCCTCACATCTAGCATAGAAAGGAGTGGTCAGGGGAACCATAGCTCTTATGTGTGGAATGTGATTCTGTGGAATGAGATATTTTGGAGGCTTGACATATTTTGATGGTGCTGTTTCAAAAATACATATACTTTATTAGTAATATTTTATTGGTCACATAATGGTAATGTGCACATAATGAATATATTGGGTTATTTCAGTAAAATCAATTTTATTTTTATATGAATACCAGAACATTTTTAATTAATTAAGATGCAATTAATTAATAATTAATCTTTTGCCTCACATTGGATATTGGATATATTATTGGATATTTCTGCCTTAGGGGATTCCTTCCTAGTTCGATGTTCAATCTGTTTCCTCATGAGAGAAGAGAGCAGGAAAGTTAAATAAAATTTTACAGTATTGTCACTTTATTATTTCCATCCATGAAAGATATGCAGGCATATAATCCACAAATTGAAAAGGCCTTATATGTAAGGTTAAATGCAAATTTCCTCCTAGCTAGACTGGATCCCACTTCTCCAAAGAAATCTTGCCTTAAATTAACTTTAGCTCGAGAATCTGGATTTTAATTCCCAGCACTTCAAAACAAAACAAAACAAACAAAAAAACCTGCAGCCAGAAAACTGCCATTTTGACCTCATTCATTCCTGCATTCACCTCTTGTCACTCAGAAAACTCACTAGGCTCAGTCTGAGCATGTGAAGTATAAAAGCCCTGTCTACTCAGGAGCCCTTAGGTAAACATTGTCCTATCCAGCACACAGCCAGTGAAGAGGGGTAGGCTTTTATCATCTGGTGTGCCTTTTGTCTCTGGAGCCTGCCAGTGTTAGTGTCCATCTCTAGGCTTTCTCTTTTATGTTCCAGGTACCTGGTTTGCTCTGCTGTGCAGGTGCAGAAAGATGTATAGGGAGAACCCTGGGCCCCTCAAAACCCAGTAAATGGTGAGTGTGCTGTGGTATCCTGAGCCTGGTGGGGTGAGGCTACTTGAAACTGGTTGCACTAATTATGGTGGGACTGGGAATTGTGGGCTGGAATCTCTGTAGTAGTCTCTAGTGTCTGTAGACCAGGTTCCTCCTCTGCAGCAGGTCATACCTGGATCCCCACTGGCCAGTCAAGTGGGGCATGGCAGCAGTAGACTCTGGAACTCCTGTCCTATTCCTGCACAGTATATTTAGCCCCCATCTGAAGTCCTATCTAAGCACATATGTGCCGGCATTCCAGCACCTTCCCAGACTGTGTGGTAGATTAAGGAGTAGGATGATCATCAGAATCACAACTCCATGTGTTGTTTTCCTGCATGAGGGAGGTTGTGGTCTGTAGGAGTCTCCGTTTTCCCCTCCTCCGGAGCTTGCTTTTCTTGTTTGGGGAGATGTTGGTACTTTAGATTGAACCCAGAAGTCATTTACCACTGAGCTACATTCCTGGAACTTTTTAATTTTTACTTTGAGACAGTTGCTGAGTCTGGCCTTTAACTTGTGCCTTGTGTCTCCTTGTGTCTCCTGAGTTGCTGGGATTACAGGTGTGTGTCACCATGCCTGGGTTCTCCTAAATGTCTAAATATATGGAAAGCAAAATGTCAAATCCAGAACCCTGTCTCCCAGCCTAAACCTTTGTATATATGTCAATAAATTCCTTAAATTCCAGCTCCCTGTCTACATTCCCAATAACAAATTTTCCTCTCCCCAGTATTATTATTTTTCCCATATTACATTTTAAATGAGCACAGTATTTTTAAATTGTTTTACCAAGAACTGGATGGAATTTTTTAAAGGATTTGTTTTCTGGCTATGTGCAGTGGCACATGCCTATAATCTCAGAGACTTGTGTGGCTTAGGCAGAAAGATTGCAACTTCAAGGTCAACATCATAAATTTAGGTATACTATAGGCAAGTGAGCAACACCTGTCTCAAAATGTTAAAACAAGGGCTTGGTATGTTGCTCAGATTTAACATGCCCCTTGTAAAATCCCCAGTACCATAGAAAAAAATCAAAAGCAAAGATTTGTTGTTGTTGTTTATGAGCATTTCACATGACAGAAAATAGAGAAGGATTACTTGACTTTTGCAAAATCATGTTTGTATCCTCCCAGGGCCAGATACCTTATTTGAATGTCTTTGTGCTGAGAGTATCCCTTTGTGAAATTTATGTCAGAGGGTTCTCAGTCCCTACTCTGGTATTTTCCTGGTCCTGTGTTTCAGAACTATCTGATATGAGGATCCCACAGGTGGCACATCTAATGTCTCTTGAGAGTCTAGTGAGTATCAGTACTTGGGGCTTATCTTGTTAGAAAGCACTCTAAATTTAGGGGATATAGTTTTTCAGGGAAGTAGCTGAGTGCCCTAAAGCTGGGAGAAATCTCCTGGTGTACCCTGCATCTGAAAGGCACTTCAGTTTTTTCCTTATCTTGGCTACTTTGAATACAGCTACAATGAAGATGAGAATAAAAAGATAAGAATCAAATCCTTATTTAACATAAGGATTTCAACTACTTTGGAAATGCACACAATTATTTTTCTGTTAGTTTTTAAAGAACTTTCAATGCTTTTTTCTTTTTAAAAAATGTATAGATTCATATTCTAGCACAGTGTGAAAGTCTTTCCTTCACATTCATATATTTGGAGTACTAGTTATTCTTCAGGTGTTCAATATAGCCATTCCAACAGCTGTGCTCAGGCTTCAGAAGGTCTTAAAGTTGACTGGTGTACTAAATTCCTTATGCAAATTTGTTAGAATCCAGGCTGCCTTATACTTACTGGAAGAAGGTGATACAAAACTATTTTAGAAATAAATAGGAATCTTTGATTTAAACCCTTTTGCTTCATTCCTACTTCACTCCTACTGGGGATTGTAGCCCATGGAAATGCTTGCAGACCAATGTGAAGCCAGTCCTCTGTGATCTAGGGAGATAGGCACATGCATATTTGTCATTGCTTCCAAAGCTTGGTGGTTTAGGATGTAGTCCAATAAATAGAAAAAGTTGAAGTTGGGACAGATTCCTTGAAGAAAGAATTGGTTAGGTCTGGAGTTATTACTGAGGTGATCTGGAGGAGATAGCTCAGGCAGTGCTCAACTCCCACTTGAGCTGCCAGTGGTGGACTGTATTTCCCCTTTTAACTCTTTGGCACTGGCAGGAAAGAAGCTCAACTGTTAGCAACCACAGTTGGCAGAGTATGCTGGTACATCTTGTTAGGCATAAACTAGGACCCTTGAGATTTTACTCCTCTTCCACCCTGTTCCCATGGAATAAAGCCCAAGGATATGGCATGGCCATAGAAAACCATCCCTTTTTTCTCTGGTCTTGATACTCATGTATATCTAGTCACTTCTCTATGTGCACCAGACAAATTAAAATTCAACAGGCAATTTACAGTTAAATGTGCTATATTTATGACCCTAGTCTTCCTCTATTCAGGGTGTCACTGGATTTGGGTATTCTGTACCAATTATATGGTACATTGCTCAAAGCAGGCTAATATCTGAGTGTACCCAACTTTTCTATTCCTCTGATGGTAGTTTTTTTTTTTTCAGTTGTCCAATGTATATGCCTCTCAATTCATTTGTAACTTTAAAAGACTCAAAATAAGAGTAAATGTTTATTTGGTGTATCCATAAATGGAGGGAGAGCCAGGAGGCTCATATTCTGTAATATTTTGAAAATTATCCCTCTTAATATCTATTTTAGGGGGTACTAGGATATAATTTCAGTGTCACACACATTATGCACACAAGCCCTACCAGTGATCTCTGCCTCTAATTCTAACACCTACCTTTAGTTTGGGTTGTAACATTCATTCATATTAAATATTTTTCTTGATATGGTTAGATTTATATAGGCCCTTTTATTGCACTTAACAATAAAAATGATATTTACATACATACGGATTTACCTGTGGAATTTTCTGTATTATGATTCTTGTTCTTTAAATTGCTGCAATATTATAATTTTATAATACATGTTAATGTCAGGTAATGAAAGCTGCTATTTTGCTTTGTATTTCAGAGAGTACTTGGCTACTTTCATATACATTTATACTTTCAGAAGAATTTTAGAACTTTTTGCTTTTGTCTCTTTAATTAAAGGTAAAGCATGGGGCTGGGATTGTGGCTCAGTGGTACAGTGCTTGCCTCACATGCATGAGGCACTGGGTTCGATCCTCAACACCACATAAAAATAAATAAAATAAAGATATTGTATCCATCTACAACTAAAAATATATTTTTTTAAAAAAAGTAAAGCATAGTGAAATTTTGATAGGGTATTTTAGATTAATTTTGGGAAAATGGTTATCTTTATAATGATGAGTTTTATTACCTATATGTAGGGTGTGTAATTGAATTTTTATGTGATTCTCTGTATTTTTATTTTCTCAAATTCTGCACATTTTTTAAAAATATGCTTAATATGAAGTGTGTGACATCTATATAAAACATACATGGTGTTTAAAGTATTGGTCATACTGGATGTAATATAACAAAAAAATGTGTCTGGCTTCCCACAATTCATTATTTATTTGTTTTTAAATGTACATCCTCTTTAAACATGATGCCCCATGTTTCAACTCTGAAGGAATAAGGCTGTATCCCCATATATTACAGGTGCTACAATTTCAGTGTCTGTTTCTGGTATATATGTTCAGTAGCAAAACAGTTTCTACAAATGGACAATAGCAGCTTAAACTCCATTTTCCCTTCATAAGAATGCATTTATTTCATGTTTATTTATCTTTATTTTTATTTTGGGGGGACTGGGGATTGAACTCAGGAATACTCAACCACTGAGCTACATCCCCAGGCCTATTTTGTGTTTTATGTAGAGACAGGATCTCACTGAGTTGCTTAGCACCGCACTGTTGCTGAGGCTGGCTTTGAACTCACAATTCTCCTGTCTCAGCCTCCCAAAATGCTGGGATTACAGGAGTGCGCCACTGTGCCCGGCTCCACATGTTTATTAATACTACTTAATTTTGTGTAGAAGATGTGATTTTATTTTACATTACAAATTTTTAGAGATATTGAGTGTTTTATGATTATTGAACACTTAGATATCTTCTATTTAAAATGGCTGTTCGACCTTCTGTATGCTGAGAGAGCTGCCGTACCTCTGAAATGCTGTAGATGGTGCCCATCCCTTCTGACTCAGCCTTTTGCACTGGGGTTAAGATGGAGCTAGACTCGCATTGTTCCATCTCATACTTGCAGACCAAGAGTTTTGCCAGCTTTTTGCATACCATTAGCTGAGGGCTCCATTGTCTTTCTAATAATTACTTGAGCAACAGTTTTGTGACCCTTCAGTAAGACTATATGTGAAGTTGATTACCGAGTCCAGTCCTCAGAGGTGATAGTTTTTTGAAGTTTGTTTCCTATTTTTATTCATATTCCGCTTCCTAAATCAGTCTTCTAAATTATGTTTGTGATGAAGCGTTGGTCAGTGGGTAACTCTTCACAGATAAAGGTGTAAAGATAGCCAAGATGCCTGCTTTCTTCAGTGACAAACTGCACAGGATGCTGCTGTGGAAATAGCTGTTCCCATCTGAGAGATTTTGTTATGTACATAAGACTTTTAACATCAGGAGATTGAGCTGCTATAAACATTGAAGTGGCTGAGTAACTGTAGTATGCTGTTTTTAAGTCCTTTGGGTATAACTACAGTTACTCAGCCACTTCAATGTTTATAGCAGCTCAATTCACAATAAACTGTGGAACCAACCTAGATGCCCTTCAATAGATGAATGGATAAAAAACTGTGGTATATATACACAATGTAATATTATTCAGCATTAAAAGAGAATGAAATTATGGTATTTGTAGGTAAATGGATTTGGAAAACAGGATGCTAAGTGAAGTAAGCCAATCCCCACAAACCAAAGGCCAAATGTTCTCTCTGATAAATGGATGCTGATCCATAATTAGGGGGCATGGGAAAAATGAGAAACTTTGGTCAAAGGGGATGAAAAGGAGGGGAAGGGACATGGGGGAGGGAAAGATGGTGGAATGAGATGGACATCAATGCCCTAGGTACATGTATGACTGCACATATGGTGGGACTCTACATCATATACAACCAGAGAAATGAAAAGTTGTGCTCCATTTGTGTACAATGAATAAGAATGCATTCTGATGTCATGTATACCTAATTAGAATAAATAAAATAAGAAAAACTTAAAAATTTAAATGTGTTCTTAAGTTAATAAGAGCCTAAACATAATGTCATATTATTAGCCTTATAAAATGATAAGATGGCTCCAAGATAGACCAGACTTCAACTCATTTAAAGTTATGTTCACAATATTAAACTTGGCAGTGTCCAGATAGGCTTCCTGCTTATATGTCATGATGACCACCACCCCTGTGGTCAAAGAAGCCAGTAAGTTAACTTTGGGACAATCCCTCACAGTGGCAACCCCACACTCTGTGAAGACCCTTCTAAATAGTGCACTATATAGACAAATGACTAACAATCATATTATTTAATATCAGAGTCTATTGCTTGATCATCCTTAATTCACCTTTACCCCTATAAGAGTCCTTAACTCCACCTCACTGGTGCCAGAAGATAATCCACATGAGCCCCTCAGTGACTATGAGAACATGCTTTACCAGGTGAGGTCAAAAAGGCCTAACCTAAAATTTCTTTGACTAAGGCTAAAGCTGTTCTGTTCACAGATGATGGCAGCCAAATCATAGATGGAGCTTAGGAGGCCAGAGCCACGATCACAATGGAAAATAGAAGTCATCTGGGCTCAAACACTCCCAAACCTTGGCACAGTGGGCAGAGCTTATTGCCCTGACACGGGCTTTAAGGTGAGCTGAAGGTAAGAAAACAAACATTCACACCAACAGCAGGTATGCTTTTGCTACCCTACATGTGCACAGGGCCATCTACAGGGAGCAAGAGTTCCTAACTACTGAGTAAATGTCCTTAAAACAAAAAGAAACATTAGCCCTACTTGAGACAATCTGATTACCTAAGCAGATGGCTATTATACACTGCCAGGTTCACCAAAAGGCAACTCTCTAGTCATCAGAGTAACTGAAAAGAAGAAATAAAAGATAACGTCAATGATTTTGACTAAATGAGGTACAAAAAGGTCAGTCTCTCTCCACTTGACACATAGATGAAATGGTTGTCACCAATCCTAGGCCCACTCATTGCTCTATTTCTCCTTGCTTTAATTGTGCCTTGTATATTTTAGCTACTGCAAAAAATTTCTAGCAGAATGTGTCTCAATTGTCATCAAAGAGTGAACCAGATATTTGTCAAGTTACCAGCCTCTTGGGACATATACCAAAGACCAAGATGACATGTCCCCAAGCCCACCAGAGACTTCCCACATTCTGCAGGAAGCAATTACAAGAAGAATGACCTTCACCCTCAGACCCTTACCCCAGGGCTTTTTATTAAAACAAATAGGGGGCTGGGGTTGTAGCTCAGTGGTAGAGCGCTTGCCTAGCATGCATGAGGCACTGGGTTCAATTCTCAGCACCGCATACAAACAAATAAAATAAAGGTCTATCAACAACTAAAAAATTAAAAAAAAAAAAACAAATAGGAAGGAATGTTAGCTTGTTAACATAACTATGCATCAATCTAAAAGCTTAGCCAAGTTAATCCCACTTCTGCCCCAGACACCCTGCTCCCCACCCGCTTCACCTTTCCTGCAAGAGCCCTCTCACCCAGAGGCTGACACCTCTTCTCACCTGCATCCATACCACAGTGCTCACAGATGTTAACCTACATCCCAAGTACAGGGGATGCCAGTTCCAGGAGCTGGTGGCAATGTACTCATTCTCCCTGAACCCTCCTCTTTGTGGTTCCTGAGGTTTTGAAGCTTTCTCTTCACCTACAATAGCAAGGGCTAACCCACCCCCAATGCACAACCTAGATTCGGACTTACAAAAGTGTAGGAAGTCTCTTGCTGTTCTCTGCACAGAGGTAGCCTGTCAGATTTTCCTGACAATATACTTGCTTCTGCTTAGCTCTTGTGATGAGTGGTTGATCCTGTGCCAGTTTCCTAACAATGCCCAGCATTGGAGTTTCTATGATGGCAGGAGTTAAAGGGCTACTGTTCTCTACATGGATAGCCAGAAATGTGGGGATATATAATTATAGGACATCCAAGCCTGGTAGGCTGTACTTGGAGAGTCAGGGAACATGGGATATAATATGGAAAAACAGAAATGCTTCTGGGCTATTAGTGGAGAGTCAGCTACCTGATGTTCTATGACTACAGGATTCCAAGAGACACTAGGATCTACATGTTAGAAAAAGAATTGGATTTCTATGATGTTAGGAAATTGGATTATATCACTGAAGTAATCCCAGGCTGCTAGGTTTTACGTGGACAGCCAAGGAATGTGGATTCTATGGTTGCAGAGCTTGCAGGGCTCCTGAATTTTATGTGAACAGGAGGCAACTGGTGTCTATGATGCCTAGATACCCAGGACTACTGGGATATATGTGGAGAAAAAGGGATAATAAGTCTGATTATATAAGGAATCAGATATCTTGAGTTCTACATGGAAATCCAGGAATCTGTTTTCCATTAGTGCAAGAACTTCAGGCATGCATGGCTGTATATTAAGAGCTAGTAACTGGATTTCTATGATTGCAGGGCTCACATGAATGCAGGATATTATGAGAATCAAGGAACTAGATTTCTATTAATGGTAGTTTATGCTAATCTCTACATGTAGAACCAGGAACCTGGATCTCTTCAATGGTAGATGTAAAGTGCTCTGTGAAGGGTCCAAAACTGGGTTCTATGATAGCAGGATTTGCAGGGCTTTTTGAATACACATGGTGAGCCAGGAAACTTTACTTTTGTGATGGCTGGACTTATATATCTGCTGATCTCTTGAGGTCGACCCAGCAAACTGAGTTTTTATGATGGGAAGATGCCCAGGGCTTATAAGCTCTATATAGAGAGTTGGAAACCTGGAGTTCTATGATGGCAGTTCGCCGGAGACTCCTAGGATCTATGTGTAAAGGCTTACAAGATGGCATGTACCCCAAACCTGCTGGACTTTACGGAGAGAGCCAGGGAACTGGACATATATGATGACAGTGAACCCAAATTTTCTAGGCTCACTTTGGACAGCCAGAGAACTGGAGTTCTAGAGTAGCAGGACACCTAGTTTTGCTGGGATCTTGGTGCAGAGCCATAAATCCGAGATTGTATTCTGGCAGGGTACTCAAGCTTCATGGCTGAATATAAATTGCCAGGTAACTTATTTCTCTAATGAAAGATCAACTTCCACAGTCAAAACTCTTAAAATACATGTCTTGCCATCGAAGAAACAAAGGTCCCTCATTCTTCAGATAGATTCTAGCAGCCCTGTGATTCTTGCCAACATCAACAAGAATGTTCTTGTGGCTCACCAATTAGACCCCAACTTCCCTAGAAATTCTGCAATTACTAAGACCCCAATTCTTTGGTTAACTATTTTTTTTTAAATATTTTTTTAGTTGTAGATGGACACAATGTCTTTATTTTATTGCTTTGTATGTGGTGCTGAGGATCGAACCCAGGGCCTCACGCATGCAAGGCAAGCACTTTACCGCTGAGCTACAGTCCCAGCCCCTCTTTGGTTAACTATTGAGTGACCATTGTGAGTCCTGTCATCCTAAAAGCAGTTTTCTGTATCTCACCAAGTGTCCAGCATCCCTGAGAGTCCTGATAGTATAAAAACCAATTTATCTTATTCTCCATATAGATCTCAGAAGATTGTGTTCCCTGCCATGATAGATTCCCAATTCTGTGGATTCCAATTTATCATCTCCCTTTTTTAACCCTTCAAACACTTTACAGCATCACCTGTCCCCTATTTTTCTCACTCACATATACAGCCACACCAAGATTCCTGGACCTCTGGCAGAAGGTGACACTCATGTAGACACAGCTATAAGATCCCTTTATCTTTTATTTTCAGATGATGGATTTTTTCATCAAAACACTCACTCACTAATAAAGATGTTTTCCATTTCTTTCCAACAGGCTCATGCCATTGTTAATAACTGTTCTCACTGTATATCCTTCTAGGCCCTTATGTGGGAATCTGTAAATCCACAAGGCCTGCATTCTAATACACTTTGGCAAATGGATATTATACATTTTCCTCTCTTTCATCTTTATTCCTTTCTCTATGTTTCCATTGATACTCATTCTGGGTTTATTTGGCCTATTGCCCATAGATTTGAGATATCTGCTTGCATTTCTCATTTATTACTCTACTGTACCACTATGGGCAGGCCTGTTTGTTTAAAAATGGAAAATGCCCCTGCACATACATCATGTACTTTTGCATAATTTTGTACTCATGAAATGGTCAGAGCTGTGACCTCACCAGTCCGTCCTAATGAATGGACCAGGTGGTAACTGTAGGCAGGAGGGGTGTGGCTGGAGGGGACGGGTCACGGGAGCAGCTGCATCTTCCCTGTGGCCCGGATACAACCCCACCCCTGCTTCCTGACTCCACCATGAGCTGAACAGCTTTCCTCTCCTGGGCCCTCCCCCACTGTGCTGCCTCATCTTGAGCCCACAGCAATGGAGCTGGCCGTCTGTAGACTGAGACCTCTGAAACCTGAGCCAGAATAAATGTTTCTTCCTCTAAGTTTTTCTTGTCAGGTGTTTTGGTCACAGCAACAAAAAAGCTAACTAAAACTAACTAAAGACATCTTAAGTAAGGTTGGTACATGTGACACCCTCACAACCTCCCCTAAATATGGCTCCATCCTGTTCTACTCGGAGGAGGACAACAGACTACTGGATGAACTTAAAGTGAGTAGACTTGGAGTCAAGAGGGAGGGCTCCTCGGGACTGGGATTGTAGCTCAGCGGTAGAGCGCTTGCCTCGCATGCGTGAGGCCCTGGGTTCGATCCTCGGCACCACATACAAAGCAATAAAATAAAGACATTGTGTTCATCAACAACTAAAAAAAATTTAAAAAAAAAAAAAAAAGAGGG
>PVHX01008108.1:50645-72687 GCA_004024805.1 Geosciurus inauris | reverse complement strand
ACACCACAGAGCTATGGGCAGCAGCCACTCACATGCCCTCACTCAGGAACAGCTGCTGAGCTGGTTCCCAGGGGACTCAGTGAGTGCAGGGAGCAGACTGTGCTCTTTAGGAGAATGGGGTCTGCAGATAATGAGGCAGTGTGGTAGCACAGGCAGGGATGAGGCCTCAACCGGGCCCTGTGCATTCTAGGCAAGGGAACAGACCCTCCTGGAAGTTGTACTCAAGTGCAGAGGGGTCCAGGCCACAGGGAGGGGACAGTCAGTCTTCCCTGGAAGCCTGCTTGTCACACCATTGATCTAGGGCTCCCTCTGATGGAAGTTCTTTGCAGTCCGTGCCTGGTGACCTGCCTGCCACTGCCTGGAAAGCCAAAGGGACTTGGGATAGGGTGGACTGGCCTTTGGAGAGGCAGGGGAGGCACAGGAGCCCAGTCCCACAGGTGTGCTATGGGGTACAATGTGGAAGGAGAGGCCAGGCCTCTGCTGACTGCAGACGTCCTGCACCCTGGGCACCCAGGTGGGCCAGCACTTGGAGGATATCTGTCAGCCTCCAGACTTTCCTTGCCTTAGGCTGCTGCTGGTTTATGTGCAGCTCAGCATGCCTAACTAGGCCTGGAGAACAAAGCCTACCTTCTGGCCCAGCTGGAAGACCTGGAGCCCAGTGAGGCTACGGCTGAGGATGAGGAGGCCTAGGGTGGGTACCTAAGAGCACATGAGGAACAGCTGGTGCTGTTGCCACCAGGAAGAGGCTCCAAAGCTGGTATTGGGCCAGGAACAAGGGTGATCTTTGGACCCCTTGGGGAGTGGACCATAGTCTACAGTCTGGGAAAGGTCCTGTTGTGAGCTCAGGCTGGAGTTCACTGGCAGGCAGGGGTATTCTGTCTTTGGAAAGACTCAGGGCAAACCAGTCACTTTGACATCTTTTCTCTTGCAGCTCTAGCAGCAGCTCCAGGGTGAGCTCTAAAACCTACTCCAGAGCTAGGGCCAGCTCCAGCACTAGATCAGTGACAAAACCAGCATCAGAATGAGAGCTGGAGCCAGTCAGCATCAAAGCTAGAAGCAGACTCAGTGCCCATCTGGATCAAATGCTAGCTCCATGCCAGCTTTAGTGCCTGCTCAAGAGCTCAAGACAGCTGCAGTACCTGCTTCAGAGCTGAAACCAGCTCTGTCATAGACTCTAGAACTGGATCTGCCCCAGTCCTCAATCCACCAGTACAGCCTCGTGGCCTTGTCCTGTGGCCACAGAGAATGGGCTAAGCAAGGAAAAGCCGTCTCTCCTGACCTGGGGGAAGAGCAGTTTCCACTGATGGGATGAGTGGCTCAGCTCACCTGGACAGGGCAGGGGAGGCCTTCTTTCTGTCCTCTGCTGCCCACACCTGCCATTCCTTTCTCGAAGCCCATGTTCTGTCCCAGTCCCAGCTTCACCATGTGGTCACTTGCAAACCATGTGACCAGGGCAAGTTTACACTCTCTTTTGAGAAGTGGACATGGGACCACTCCTGATTCCCCCAGAGTGACTGTGAAGTCTCAAGGAGCCAGGACAGGCAAAGCTTGGCAGGCCTGGTCCTTGGGAGGGGAGGTATGCTCACCCAGGACCACAAGTCACCCACCATCTGTCCAGCAGGCCTCAGCAGCCTGGGCACTTATTAGGTACCTCATGTGTGCCAGAGTCCACAGTAGGCACTGGGAAAAGCCCCAGCTATAGCTGATCTGCCCGTGAACCTCGAGACAGCCCTGAGGGGAGGGAAGAAGGTGCTCCTGGCCACTTTCTGGTGCTTGGACTGAGATTGGCCAGGGAAATGGCACTCTCCCTTTCCTGGCCATCTTTTCATTAGGGATCACTGACATGCAGGATATGCTCTGTGCCCAGGGAAGAAAATCCACAGAGCACCACAAAGCAGAGCCACATCCACAGCTTCTAGAGCTCCAGCCATGACCATGGGCTCCAGCTTGGGCCTGGGGAGATTGTAGTGCATGGCAGGTCCAGGAAATACTGATGCTCCTCTCCAGAGTGTGTACCCTGTTCAAGAGTGTGGTACCCTGTGACTTCCTGGGCTCCCTTAAATTCCAGCAGGACACAATGGGGAAGAACCACCTGGCAGCCACCACATGTACCACCGTCACCCAGTTCAACAATGTGGCAGCTGCAACATCTCCACCTGCACTGGAGACCAGAGCATGAGGGCCCAAGGCAGGGCTACGTGGTGAAGCACTAGGCAGCCAGGGTATGCTGCAGGAGGAGTCCGGACCCCCGTTCACCTTTACCTGCTCTCAGGACATGTTAGGTGGTTGGAGCCCCCACATGCACTAAGGCCCTCCTTCCCAGGCCTCACTGCCCTCAAGTGTCCTCCCACTGCCTGAATGCTCACTCTCTCCTGAAGCTCCTTCCTAGGTTGAACTGAAATGGTGCTCTGTTACCCCTAGGTCTGGCTGGCCCTCTGGGGGCTTCCCAGGCATCTGTCTCATCAGAAGGGGACTCAGCCCATGGGTGGAGGCAGGACTCTACAGGAGCTCCAGCCCTCACTCACAAAGTTCTGGTCCCAGGCTAGGATTGTGGCTCAGTGGTAGAGAGCTTTCCTCGCATGCATGAGACACTGGGTTCGATCCTCAGCACCACATAAAAATAAATAAAAAAAATAAAGACAGTATGTCCATCTACAACTAAAAAAATATATTGAAAAAAAAAAGTCCTGGTCTCCCAGGAATATGGAATCCTGAAGAACTTTGCTCTGCCATCCTCTCTGCTCTGCAGAGCAGTGCCATCCACCTCCTGAAGAACATGAGGGAAGAGAGCTCCAGATGGACTTTCCTAAACCTAGGAGCTCCTGTTGACCCAGGTGGGCATCGCCCCCTCAGTTAGCCCACAGCCACTCAGAGGGCAGGGGCTGCTGACAGGCATGCCGCAAGTCTCCATGGGCCAGAGTTAGCAGGCTTGCATCAGGATTCAGCTGACTTCATTGTCTACAGACACTGGCGGGAGCCATATGGGAGAATTTTTATGTTTTGCATTGTGCCTGCAGAATTCTTGACACCCAAACTGGTCAAAACAGCTGCTCAACAGAAAAGGGAATGGAGTCCCCATTGTACCAGCAAGAAGCTCCCCTCCCAGGTATAGAGCACTCAGGGCTCAGGAGACCCCTGTTTGCAAATCACTTCTCCAGACAGTTTGGAATTTCTATTCTGAAAGAAAATGGCTTTTTCCTCATACCCTCCCTACCTTGCCAGCTGCTGCCTTCTCTCTGCCCTTCCTACAGGGACAGCTTCCCAGTATTCCAGAAGCTGTCTGATATGCTCTCTGGTGACAATAACCATTCCCTGGGCAAAGAGCTCTCCTCAAGGTTGGGGGTCTGGCAGGGAGATGGAGGGGGAGGACAGTATGGGGAGTTGGTTCCTCACTGAAAGATTCTTTGGAAAGTCCCATCTCATAAGGATGAAAGGAAGAGGGGTCTCTTTCAGGGCAGTTGTGGGGCCAGGAGACCCTGCAGTCAAATGTAGTGGGAGCAGCTGGGTTGTTCCTAAGGGCAGAGAAGCAGGCAGGATTAGCAGGTCTCTGGTCTCCTGATGAGATGTAGCATCATTTAGACTGTTGGGCAGAGGGAAGAGAGGCAGATGCCTTCCCAGAGCAGTCCAGCCTCTCCTCACACAACCAGGCCCTACTTGTGCACTGTACTTTCCAGGGAAGAGGCCTGCCCAAAGCTTCAGAGGATGCCTGGGGGGTCAGCAGGCCCAAGGGGCTACCAGTCTTGGATCCAAACGTCCAGACTTGGGAGGCATATGTGGGTGTGCTGTGGGCCTCAGGGCTTTACCCCTAGAGTAGAGGCAGCTGCTGGGTCACAGAGAACCTGCAGGAGGTAACTGTGCAACTTGGAGCCATGCAAGGCTCTGTGGGGGTTTGAAAAGGACTAGTGAGCTCTGGGTACAGCTCAGCAGGCCCCTGAGGAGCAGCACCCACTCTCTGAAAAGGACGAGTGAGCTCAGGGTACAGCTCAGCAAGCCCCTGAGGAGCAGCACTCCATTCTCTGAAAAGGATGAGTGAGCTCTGGGTACAGCTCAGCAGGCCCCTGAGGAGCAGCACTCCACTCTCTGAAAAGGATGAGTGAGCTCTGGGTACAGCTCAGCAGGCCCCTGAGGAACAGCACCCACTCTCTGAAAAGGATGAGTGAGCTCTGGGTACAGCTCAGCACCCTCCTGCATAGTGGTGAGACCTCTATGCGTCCCATGCTCTCTTGCATGGTGTGTGAACTCCTTTCCCACCGTCCATGCCCCACCTGTTAGTGATTAATGGATTGCACAACTCTTCCAGGGACTCCTGTTTTACTTAATAATGGCTCATAAAGTGCAAGAGTACTTAGGCTGGCAATTTGGAAATGTCAAAGTAAAGCCAACAAGTGAAAAGTTGAAAGTTCTAGGCCTTGTAGGAAAAGAACTCATGCTGAAGTTGCTAAGATCTATAGTAAGAATGAATCTTCTATGAAATGGTGAAAACAGAAAATGAATCTTGTGCTGTAACACCTCAACCTGCAAGAGCTACAGTCACAGTGCACAAGTGTAAGTGAAGATGGAAAAGCACTGAATTTGAGGGAAGAAGACATGAACAGAAAAAATGACCCGGGGCTGGGATTGTGGCTCAGTGGTAGAGCGCCTGCCTCCCATCTGTGAGTCACTCACTGGGTTCGATCCTCAGCACCACATAAAAATAAATAAAATAAAGATATTGTGTCCATCTACAACTGAAAAAAATATTTAAAAAAAAGAAAAGAAAAAATGACCCAACTTACATTGATAGCAATATGATGTGCCAGAAATCAACACTCCAAAGACTTGGTGAGGGATCCCTGAAATGCATGATACCGAATCATTTGCTGAGAATAAGGGCCAGTTACACAGATTTAAGAATAAGTTTGGACTGAAAAATATAAAAATCACCAGAGAAGCTGTATTTGCTGATGAGGAAACTGATTAAGGAGAAAGGACATGGCATCAGTCAGGTTTTCAAAGCTCTGATAAAAATATCTGACATTAACAATTTAAAGGAGGAAAATTTTATTTTGATTCACAATTTCAGAGGTTTCATTCATGGTGAGCTGGCTTTGAGACAGAAACACCATGGCAGAAGGGCTTGGTGAAGAAGAACTCCTCAGCTCATGGCAGCCAGGACACAGAGAGACGAGCCAGACACAAGAAAGTCCCCAAGAGCACATCCCCAAGGACCTGCTCCCTTCTGATATGTCCCACTTCCTACTTTCCATCACCTCCCAATAGTCCATTCAAATTAAGAATCCTTCAATGAATTAATCCACTGATGAGGTCAGAGCCTCAGGGTCTACCCACTTCCCAGAAGCCCACCTCTGAACACTGCTGCACTGGGGCCCGAGCCTTCAACACATGTGCCTTCGGGGAACAGTCCAGGTCTGAACCTTAACACATATCATCCAAGCCAGTCTTCAACTGGTGAAACTCTACCCTTCTGGAAGAAGATGCCCAACAGTACCTACATTCACAAAAGTGTGGGGGAGGCACCAGGGCACACAACAGGTAGCACAGACTGGTACCATGGCAACACCACACAGCACATGGAAAGGCCAGATGGAGCACACAGAACAGAGAGCCCTTGAAGCCTCAAACACAGAAGCTCCCAATCCTGTTCTGCAACACAGTCAGCAAACACAGGTGACAGCCACCTCATGTCTGGAATGTTGCCACCAGTGCTTCATCCCAGGGTGAAGTCCTGCTAGTGGTAAACAAGGCTTCTGCCACGCTGAGCCTGTGGCTGTGAGCCTGCAGTGGAGATGTACTCTCAGCTTCACATGCAGCCTCATTCCTTCAGCCCTGTACAGAGGGCTTGTGCTGTCTCTGGTTTCAGGCATCTGCTGGGGTCCTGGAAGGTGCCCCCATAGGCGGAGGGGAACCACTGCAAGAGACTCTGGTCATGAGACACCTGGCAGTGCTAGTGAAATGAGCTGCCATGGACACAGTTGAAGGAACAGTCACTGAACTGTCACTTCCTCAGGACTGGGTTCTAGAATGATTGTGAGTCACTCACACATTCAATACAGTAGACAATCTCATCAGAGAACTTAGCAAGTCGCCAATCTATTGTTGTTTATGTAAAGATTTTGTTGCTCTGTCATTTAATGAACACAACTTTAGCAAGTCTTCAAACTTGCCATTGTCAAAATTTAAAAGTGTTCAAGAAGAAAATATTTTAATGAACTCATTGAGTTCACCAGAAAATGATTGTGCATGTTGCTTTATTTTATAATCCATTCCAATCCCTGCTACTGTATCTATGTAACATCACATTTAAATATCTCAAAATCTTCACGTTATGAAATTATTTTGTATTTTTACTAAATAGTGGATTTTCATTGAATACATTCATTTATACAAATACACACATTAAACATCCTTTCAATGAAAATACTGAGTAGTAAAATTTTCTTTTGAAAATTATCACTCTATTTTTTGCCTCACAAACTGACTACTGAGTGTTTATCAGGAATGAAGAACAGAGAAGAGACTTGCTATAAAAATGGCCTCTGATATAAATCTTCAAAAGAGAAAGCTAGGTAAGATTCACTCTAGTTTGGCGAAGTCCCAATAATATCAGAGACATCTTAGCACCCAGTACATGTAAAGAAGTAACCTAGATCACTTAGAAAATAAACTCAAATTGTGTGAAAAGAGAAAAGTACTCAATGTGATTCTTTCATATTGTGGTGTTCTAATATCAACTGGGTTACTCAAAAAATGCCATGTAAATGAGATCAAAGTTCAGCATACACGCAGAAATTGTACATGATGTAAATGTGCAGTTCAATGTCTTTTCACTAATTACATACCTTAGAGAACCAGCATCAAGATCAACAATCAGAACACAACCTGATTCCCAGATCAACGACCAGAGCATGACATCCTCAGATCAACAACCAGATCAACGACCAGATCCCCAGATCAATGACCAGAGCATGACCAGATCCCCAGAATCCCCTCCCTCATCTCTCCTTCAAGTCACTGCTCCCCAAAGGGATCACTATTCTAACCTCCAAAACCACAGATCAGTTTTGCCTGATTTTGGAATTTGATATACAAGGAATCATACAATATGAATTGTTTTATATCTGGCTTCTTACTTCAAAATCACACTTGTGAAGACCAGCCATGTTGTGCATACACATAATTTATTTCCATAGAGCATTCCAATACAGGATATGCCATAATTTAATTTTAGCTCATCTTACTTATTTTCTCCCCATAAGAAAGTTTGGCTCCACAAGGACAGAAGTCTCTCCACTTTGATCTGAGACATGTCTGTCTCCTCTCTAATCTCAAGGACTAGACTGCTTGGTACACAGTAGGTGCTTTACAGAGACATGAAGCTGAACTTCTGCACCCAGAAGTCTCCCAGTGCACAAGGCTGGACTGCACCTCTTGGCTAGCTCACTCTGGAGTCTGCAGTCTTCCCCACCAGTCTCCTCAGCGCCCCCTTGACTTCCTTGTTCCTCAGAGTGTAGATGAGGGGGTTCAGCAGAGGAGTCACCAGAGTGTAGAAGAGAGCTATGCTTTTGTTCACATCCTGGGAATAACTGGAGGGCGGCTGCAGGTACATGGAAATGAGAGTGCCAAAGAAAATGACCACCACCAGAAGGTGGGAGCCACAGGTCCCAAAGGCCTTCCGCCTGCCCCGAGCTGACTTCATCTGCAGGACTGCGTGGGCGATGTGGCCGTAGGATACCAGAATGAGAGACAGGGGCACCACCAGGAAGACGACGCTGACCGCAAAGAGCTCAGCCTCGTTGATGGAGGTGTCGGTGCAGGCCAGTTTCAGCATCACCGGGACTTCGCAGAAGAAATGGTCCAGCTGGTTTTTACCACAGAGGGGCAGAGTCATGGTCATTGCCGTCTGCACCACAGAGTTGCCGAACCCCGTCAGCCAGGCAGTCACGACCAGCCGCAAGCACAGCTGGGGGTGCATGACCACCAGGTAGTGCAGTGGGCGGCAGACAGCTGCGTAGCGGTCGTAGGCCATCACTGACAGGAGCACGCACTCCACGCCCCCGAGGCCCAGGGCGATGAACAGCTGGGCCACACAGCCGCCATAGCTGATGGTCTTGTCCCTACCCCTGAAGTTGACCAGCGTCTGTGGGACGGTGCAGGTGGTCAAGCAGAGATCCATGAAGGAGAGGTTGGAGAGGAAGAAGTACATGGGGGTACGGAGGCGAGGGTCCACACCGGACAGAAGCATGATCGTGCTGTTGCCCAGAAGGCTCAGGAAGTAGACGACCAGGATGACCAGGAAGAGCACCGCCTCCAGCTGGGGCCTGCTGGAGAAGCCGAGGAGAGTGAAGCCCGAGAAGGAGCTGCGGTTGGCTCTCTCCATGGCACCTGCATGGCACGACAGCTCCCAGCTCTTGCCTGAAGGCTTAGCTGCCCTTCTTGGAGCCTGGGCAGGTGGGCCTTGGCCAGGAGGCTGGGTGCTTCCTTTGTCCCTTCCTTGTTGGCAAAAGAGGGGTGCAATCGCTGCTACGTGCACAGGCCTCCCCTGGCCCACCCACGGTGGGCGCCTCTCCTCTCACCACGTGGCATGGCCACTCCCTCTGTTGAAGAGGTTAGGAACCCTCCTGGAGACTCACTTAGTGGCAGAGAGGATTCAAACTCACTGTGAGGCAGGATTTCTTCGCTGTCTTGGGACCCTGCCTTTCCAAGACAGAATGAACTTCAAAGATAACTCAAGTTTCTCCAAAAATTAAATCCTATTTTCCTGAATAAGTTACAAAGTTGCTACCCCTCTGATCCATCTACCTGGAATTGAAATATTGCAGACTGGTGCTCTTATTCTGTTTTGTGCAGAGAACAAAATTATTTTCCAGAGATGCATAGGAAAGGAATCCATTTAGCAATTTTATTTAAAGGGGAACAATGTGCTTTATTGAGGAAACCAAGGGAATCTTGGGTTGTTAGAGTCTGGAACCATTTTATTGATTAGAAAGCTTCTACTGGACATGGTTTCAGAATTTGCTGAACATAAACCCCACACTTCAGGAGGACTAATCCTGCATAATCATCCTTGGTACTATTTTCAGCAGAACCCTGGACAACCACCAGCCCAATATGTAATCTTTTCTTTTCTCTCTCTTCAAGATTCTTAAATTTCTTCAGTGTAACCTACCAACTTATTCTTTCAATTTCTTGTTCTGCACTGCTAAAATATCAATCTCACAAAAATAATTATCTTTTCTAGTAAAATCATTGGGCCTGAAATCTGCTCCATCTCTCTCACACACACACACGCACACACACACCCCTCTCATGATGCAAGTTTGGTAGGAAATAATATCTGAACAAGAGTAATGTCTTATTATCATTTTCTACTTTGGTGGGGCTAGAAAGAACCCAGGGCCTGCTTCCTGCCAAGCATATACTCTACCACTGAGCTACACCCCCAGCCCAAGAGTAACATGATAATATCACCACAATCTAAAAAGGAGTATGGGGCTGGGTTGTGGCTCAGTGGTAGAATGCTTGCCTAACATGTGTGAGACACTGGGTTTGATTCTCAGCACCACATATAAATAAGTAAAATAAAGATCCATCAACAACTAATATATATATATATATATAACAAAAATAAAAATTAAAAAAGGAGCATGGCATAAAGATACAAATAAAAATATGATGCTTTAAATCTGTGATAGTGAATTGATAACAAATTCAGGGTTATGCACATTTTTAAGTGTACAGGGAAAAACAAAAGAAAATCTCAAACAATAGTCATTAATAGCTTATTTCTCATAAGACGGAAACTTTAAATACCTGAAAAACAAATTCTGTTGGGAAGATGCAACTACTTTCAGTTCCCTCCATGCCTCCAAGATATGTGGTAATAAACCATCATTCATCATGAAACTTTGTCCTTTAATGCTGTATTGCGTGGAATCTTGCAGGACTGTTAATCTCCTGTAAACATTACCTTTCTATTAGCAATACCCATGACCAGCTGTGAGCATATAATCCTTTATATTCCTAAATGTTTTCAGTGACTGCTTTGACGGCAGTCACTGCCATGCCAAAGGGCACTATTAATTTGGAAAAAGTTCTAAATTGCAATAAAACAGGACTCAGAATACTTGTGTTACAGGTATGAATCTGTCATCAAAAGCTTCGAGACCCTAAAGTCTGCACCCACTCTCACTTCCTGGTAGAAATGGTAGAGCCCTTTCTCCTTCCTGAGGAGAGAGCCAGTGTTGTCACCCTTTAGTTGTGCACTGAAACCTGGGTAGGTCTGTGTTGCAGAGCTGATGTCACATCTGCAGTTAGCCCACCTCGGCCTTGGCACATTCTTCCAGATGACCTGGCTCACAACCTCTCTCTTGGATGGATGAACAGGACTTGTTTCAGGACACACTGATAAGGACATCACTGACCCAGAACTGGGTCTGCAATGTGAGCACTCACCTTGCTACTCTCTGTGCTGTGCAGCTCACTCCAAGAGGGGCTCCTCCAGTCTGCCACGGTGCCCAGGGATGCCTCTCACAGCATTTTAGAAGAGTCTAGGATTTCTCGGTGGGCACTGGAAGCTTAATGACTTGGTCTAGCTCTGCCTTCACATGACTTCACTTTTCTCGGTGATACACGGAAGGTAATCTGAACCAAGAAAAGCACACATTTTGGTGAGACTTGTCACCCCCACACAGTGGAGTCAGGCTTTTAACAGGGCTTTCTGTGTGGTTGTACCAGTTTCACAGGGCTATTGTAGCAAAGGCTACAAACTAGATGACTTCAGACAGCAGGAATCTGTTGTCTCACAGTTTCGGATATCAGCAGTGCAGAGTCAGCATCACAAGGCCCTGCTCCCTCTGACACCTGTCCCCTGGGCTTCTGGTGGTCTGCTGGCCCACTGGCATTCCATGGCTTGCACCTCCCCTGCCTCTTCTGCACACTCAGTGCTGTTCTCCTGTTGCCTGGTGGCCTCTCCTACTCACCTTTAGAAGAGAGCAATCATGCTGGCTTAAGGTCCACCCAAATGGACCAAAGCCTCAAACTTAACTTGATTACATATGCACAGACCTTATTTCCAAATAAGATGACATTCACAAGTGCCAGAGTTTAGAATTTTAATATATCTGAGGGAGATTCAACCTACAGAAATAGCATGATCTGAGCCAGGCGCAGTGGCGCACGCCTGTAATCCTAGCACTTTGGGAGGCTGAGACAGGAGAATCGTGAGTTCAAAGCCAGCCTCAGCAACAGTGAGACACTAAGCAACTCAGTGAGACCCTGCCTCTACATAAAACACAAAATAGGACTGGGGATGTGGCTCAGTGGCCGGTACCCCTGAGTTCAATCCCTGGCACCAAAAGAAAAAAGAAATAGCATGATCTGATCCTGCCTATTGAGTGCAGTGATTCTCTGTTATACACACCTGCTGTCTGTGCAAGCCTAATGTTTAGGTCCTGGTCCTATCCCACCCCACATTCATAGACAAGGTTGTGATCATGATAGTTGTGATGTTGATGGCACTATTTTTCTTTTATTCCATTGGTGTGTGGGTAGTGGACATCCACAGTAACAGGCAAAGCTGATTCCTGTAACTTGGCAGGAACATCTGAACAGGGCTTCCCTCCTATGCACATCTCACCACACGCTGGAGATCTAGCATGCCATGCAGATCTCACACTTGAAGGACACAGCACCTCACATTAGGTGTGAACGAAAAAGAGCACTTATATCCTGTCACTCTTGAGGGGCAGGGGATTCCCCTGGCCCAGGAGCAGGTTCCTCCTCTAGCCAGGACTTGCTTTAACAGCAGATTTATGTGCAGACAGACATCGATGCTCCAGGAAGCACCACCACCTTTGGATCTAAGGGATCAGGGTGAGGGAAACCCGTTGGCCTAGGGTGCACCTGAATGGAAGCTGGACCAAGAACAAGCATTGCCTTCCATAGGACTACAGCGGAGGTCGCAGCACTCAGCTACCTTCTGTAGGAGCAAGCCGGTCTGTGAAGAATGAAACCAGAAGACTGGCATGCTGGCAGGAAAGTTAGTATCCAGTGAAACCACATGAATGCTGTCTCCCCAAAACAGTAATTTAGAGATTACCAAGTGGTGGGCTTGGCCCCTGGCCTGGAGAGAGGGTTCAGGAGTAAAGTGGTACAGCAGACCCTCAGGACACACATGAATCACATACATTAACAGCAGGCTTTAACTACGCCACCCTGGGACAACCTGTGAAAATGGATAAGCATGGAAGGCGAGGTGACTGGAGCCTGCCACTCACTTGGGCTTTGTCAAAGGCAACATCAGCTCCTTTTAAATCACTGTCAGCACAGGAGCCACCGGGTTCTGGCAGGAAGACTGCCCACCAACTCTGCAGAGCTGTGGTGCACAGAGAGAGCAGGACCAGGGCAGACAACTGAGCCCGAGGCTGACCTGAGGCTGAACCTGAGGTCTCTGGAATCTGCTCAGGAAAAGTGGGCTCATGCTGCACCTGAGGAGTATTTTACAAGCCACCAAGAAGCTGTATCCTTCAGGGACTGCAACACTCAATGTTTCTGCTTTAGTGGCCCCGAGAGTGTCCTGCCCCACGCAGCTCATTAGCCTCAGTCAGATATCCAGGGTTCAGCTACCTCAGGGGACGTGAGGAGGAAGACTCTGGAGAGGCGGCACCAGCAGTCCACCTTGTCCTGTCAGGCTCACTAAGGGCAACCTGCTGTCTCTATGTACCTTCCATTTCTCATATCCAAGAGCGCTGATGATCCAACCATTCGATCCATTTCCTAAGAGGTCTTCCCACCAGATGCTCAGCTTCCACATTGCTATCAGAATTATTGTTCCTAAAACTGACAATCACACCCTTTCTTTGTTTCAAATAGTTTTGGCTACCACTGTCTGCACTGAATAAGAATGAAATCTCTAATTTACACTGCCATATTTATTCCATGGGCTTCATAACTGTGGAAAGAAACCTACCCACCACTTGCTGGCCACTGAAGCCTACTTCCAGTTTGGGACCAGCACATTCTACAACTCTATTACACTGCTTCATCTGAGCCCTATATTTCCATTTAGCATACTACATTCTTAACTCTCAACCTGCTCAAGGTTCATAATTTTTTTTAATTTTTTTTTTAGTTGTTGATGGATCTTTATTTTATTCATTTATTATTTATTATGTATATGTGGTGCTGAGGATCGAACCCAGTGCCTCACGCATGCTAGGCAAGCGCTCTACCCCTGAGCTACAGCCCCAGCCTCAAGGTTCATATTTTTTTTTAAATATTTTATTTTATGTGGTGCTGAGGATCAAACCCAGTGCCTCACGCGTGCTAGGCGAGCACGCTACCACTGTACCATAACCCCAGCCCCAAGGTTCATATTCTTTAGGGAAACCACAAACCCCTCACTTGCTCTTTTCTGAGGCCCTGTAGCACCTCTTATCTAATCATGGCTGTTACTAATCAGTGTTGTGGAAATTAACTTTTGACTGCCTATGTTCCACACTAGATGTGAGCTCCTCCAGGCCACGACCTACCTCCTCTTCATCTGCCATCCCGAGTGCCTAATTCCATGTCCCAAGCACTCTAGGCCTCAAAATTTTCATGCTGAACGAATGTTAAATTTGTGAGCTGGGATTCTGGAAATTTGAACATAGTGTCAAAGTAAACTCTAATTGTGGTGCATTGTGAAAACTGTGGAAAGTGCTTTATCTTATTCTCTGAATATTCTCTGAATATGTAGCATTTATATATGTATATATACATATATGTTCCACATGTGGAGATTGATTTAGGAAGTGAAATCATGTAATTATTAAGTGAAATCATGAAGGTGAGTGTTAGGAATTTTATTTTTCTTTGATTTTAGTTTTTAATTGACACAATTACATATTCATGGGGTACAATGTGGTACTTCAATACATGTATGTATTACACAATGATTAAACCGGGGTGATTAGCATATCCACGCCTTCCAACACTGTCTCCGTGGTGAGTGATGAAAACCCTGCCCTCAAGCATTTTGAGACCCTAACAGGAAGTAGAAATCAGCCATCTCTTAAAAAGGCCACTGCACACAATAAAGGGGGTGGGTAGGGAAGAATAGAAGTACTTTCTATAACAAAAGGGAATGAAAGAAGTAGAGGGGGAATGGGAATAAGAAAGCCAGTGGGATGAACTGGACGTTACTACCCTACGTGCATACTTAATTACACCACCAGCATAACCACATCAAGTACAATCAGAAGAACAGAAGTTACACTCCATATATGTACGATGTGTCAAAATACATTCTACTAGCTGGGCACAGTGGTGCACACCTGAAATTCCAGCACTTGGGAGGCTGAGATGGGAGAATCCTGAGTTCAAAGCCAGCCTCAGCAATGGCGAGGCACTAAGCAACTCAGTGAGACCCTGTCTCTACATAAAACACAAAACAGGGCTGGGGCTGGGGCTCAGTGGTTGAGTGCCCCTGAGTTTAATCCCCGGTACCAAAAAAAAAAAATACACCCTACTATCATGTATAACTAATAAGAACAAATAAATAATAAAGGACATTGCACCCCCTGACTAGTCCTTGCTCACCTTCCTTTGTCCCTACCCTGGCAGACTCTGGTAACCACTGTCCTGTACTCTGCATCTGAGTGAGATGGTGTGGCACCTGTTTCTCTGCACCAGCCACCTCACAGATCATCCAGCACATGGCTGCAGCTGAAGTGTCTCATGCTCCTGTGTCTGAATTTCCCCCTGGGGTCCATGTGCACACTCTCCATTCACCAGGTATGAACCAAATCCTTCTTACCAACAATAATTTCCTTTCCTGCAGCTCACCATTGTCTTTGGAATTAAGAGCAAACTCCAAGCAAGAGGGGTCTGGACACAAGGCTTCCCTGCTTCTCCAGTTCCACAGGTCAGCTTTCCTCTGACACTCCTTTCTCCTGATCATCCTTTCATAGGGAATTCTTTCTGAACTCCCAGGGTTGAACTGAGGCTGTGCCCACCCTGCAACAGCTCTTACTCAAAGGGACAGGCAACGCCCATCTTATGTCCCCAGGAGGAGTCAAACCACTTCTATAAACAAGCAGGAACAAGAAAGATGCATAAGCACCCAACTAAAGACATCATGAAAGAACCCAAAGAAAGAACGTAAGTGTTAATAAAGGACAACATCAGAATGGATTAGTGGAAAAGCACATGGAAGTAATTCTTGCTCAAGATCATGTATGAGCAACAGAGTGAGCAGATCTCACACCACAGGGACAAAGGGAAGAGGGCAGACAGGGCAGGAAACAGCGAGGCCATGAACAGTGCTCAAGGGCTCAGCCTAGGACAGGGAACATGAGGAGTGCGGAGGGAGCAGAGAAGAAAGCACCTGATGACAGAGGAAGTTCCCAAGGGCAAAGAAAGGAGGAAATTCCTGCCAGAAGGAAACGCCTGGCAGAAGGGCAGTACAGCCACCATGGGATTCCAAACCATCCAGAAAGAAGAGCAGATCACTCTGGGGGGCCGGGCCACCCAAAGGTTCCTAATTAAACCCAGGCTGGCTTCCTGTTAGAGCCTTAGCTCTAGACTTCTTCCTCACCCCAGGGTGTGGATTCTGGTATAAACACACACTGTGTGGACTTTAAAGTAGAATTGCCGGGAAAAGATCGGCTCCCACCTCCCCAGCACTCCCTGCCTCTCCAGGTGGAGCCCTGTTCTCCCCCTACACTCCGCTCCAGCATTCTAGCCTCTGAGACCCAGTATCAGCTGGAGGAAAGATCATCTGGGAGATGCTGTTCCCTAAAATGCTACACAGAGAAGAAATGAGGCCTTGCAGCAGCCTTGGTGGCCTCTCAGCCATCCTCCCAGAGGCCCCAGACATCAAGGAGCAGAAGAAAGACACCAGCTATGTCACGTCCAAATTCCTAAGTCACACTGTCACCTTGAATAAATGGGCTATTGTTTTAGCACCTCTAGAATATGGAGTGATAGACAAGGACACAACTCAGGTTCAGCTTCCACACCCACTGTACCATTCATCTCAATGATTTTTGCACAGTACAAGGTAGGACCAAGTTTGGTTTTTTTCCCCTCACATGAACATTCTGTTGCCAGCTCAATTTATTCAAAAGAACTTTCTTTTTCCATCGTATTGCTTTAGTAACATATTTTAAAAATCTAGTGACTATTCATGTGTGGATCAATTCCTGGATTCTCTACTCTGTTCATTAACTTACTTGTATTTCTTCTTCAAGATGATGTTGGCACTTCTAGTCTGCCCCATTTTCATGTAAATATTAGGATCATCTAGTCAATATCTACATAAATCCTGCTTGGACTGATTTGGAGAGAATCAATGGATCATTCCGGAAAGAATGCACATCTTTTTTTTTCTTTGCTACTAGGGATTGAACTCAGGGGTACTCGACCACTGAGCCACATCCCCAGCCCTATTTTGTGTTTTATGTAGAGACAAGGTCTGAGTTGCTTAGCTCCTCACCGTTTTGAGCCTGGCTTTGAACTCACGATTCTCCTGTCACAGCCTCCCACAGTACTGGGATTACAGGTGTGCACCCCTGTGCCCAGCTAAGAATGCACATCTTAAAACACTAAGCTTTCCAAGTAAATATCCCTGTACAATTATTTATATTTTCCTTAATTTTTCTCATCCATGTATTTGAGTCCACGGTGTAGACGTTTTCCACACCTTTATTTGAATGTGAAACCAGAATTGTGTCAAAAGGAAAGCCCACGTGTGGAAGGAGAAGAGCTGAGCTGCACAGTTCGAGGATCAGGTACTTGGCCATCAGATGCTGGAGTCCAGTACACAGTATGCAGCACCCAGACTGAAAAACTGCAGGGCTTTGGAAATCAGTCTTGGCCCAGTGTTGATGGCACCCTGTGTCAGAACACCTCAAGAAGTGGAAATCTTCAGATCCTCTGCTCACATCGATGCAGGGTTTCTGCCCAGGTATGGCCAGGAGTTCCATCTGTGGCTCTAGAATAGGCAACCACTCCCTTGGTGAATGGATGTTATCACCCTGAATAGAATTATGGCTTGGGGTAACTTCTTACGAGACATTTCAGACAAGAAAAAATAGTTTTGTTCCAAAAATCTGGGGTTGACTTTTGATACCCATGGAAAGAGATTCCTCTATGATGGCTTTCTATCTCTCATTGAGGAGTTTACATTGAATTGAGAAAGAACAGTTTTAAATGTCTCACCTATTTAAACTGAAACAACATGTTGTATAGATTTATTCATATGTTGAAGAACCAAGATGATTAGTAACATAAATTTAAAATGAAATAATTTCTGAACATAATTAATCAGTTAAAATTAATAATTACAGGAGCTGGGGTTGTGGCTCAGTGGTATAGTGCTTGCCTAGCATGGGTGAGGCACTGGGTTCGATTCTCAGCACCACATACAAATTAATAAATAAAAATAAAGTTATAATAAAAAAGTCAACCTTTAAAAAAATTAATAGTTACCACAAGTTATTACTGGTCACATATCTACAAGGCACTTTAATAGCAACTTACTACCCAGAATGAGGCTAAAAAGGAGTGAAAACATAAAGAGTCCTGCCATCAGGGGCTGGGGTTATGGCGCAGTGGTAGCGTGCTCGCCTAGCACACGGGAGGCACTGGGTTCGATCCTCAGCACCACATAAAAATAAAATAAAGATATTGTGTCCACCTACAACTAAAAAATAAATATTTAAAAAAAAAAAAAAAAAAAAAAAAAAAAAAAAAAAAAAAAAAAAAAAAAAAAAAAAAAAAAAAAAAAAAAAAAAAAGAGTCCTGCCATCAAGGAACTCAGAATCTGAGAGGAGACATGAAAGGTATACATGTAATATAACTACAAACACAGGCATTCCAACATAGAAAATCACCGTACATTAAAAGGAGCAGAACATTTTTATACCAGAGTCCCAGACAATCTTACAAGTATGCGGTATTAAGAGACAGTGAAGCATCGGAAAGGTTCAGCCAAGGGATCTTCGTGGGGCAGTATGGGAAGGGTGATACCATAGAATTAGTAGCTCAGTCAAGTAGCGAACTTGAATTGCAAAGGCCCTGGCAGGGCTGAGGCTGATCACAGGGTGACTGTCAGGTTGAACGCACATTCTGGGGCAGAGGACTGCAGTGTACGGGAGTCCAGCCCCGGCAGGGTGTCAGGTCCTAAGGTGGAATGAGTGGTGTCAGCGAAAGTAGCACCAATGAGACACAGAGACCAGGTTTGGTGCAGCTGTGTCTAAGTTCAGACCAGCGCTTTATTTATAGTGATTTACAGCCATTGATTAAAAGAAAAGAAAAGCAGGTTACAATTCATCATGAGTTATTCATAAACACAGAGTGGTCATCTATAATTGTCCCGGATACCTACATCAGCATCAAAGGATTTTTAAATCTTAACTAGAGACTGTAACTATAAGGGTCCACATGTCCTGTTTTTTAAGATTAATATCAAACTAGAGGTTACTAAACTTCCTATTGTATCCCCTCAAAAAAACAGGATGAAGCTAACAAAAATATATTCAACTATGAAGGTAACATAAGGTGAGAGATTAATAGACCGTTGTAGTAACTCTACCTAAAAACATGAGGTGACATATAGCATAGCTGTTGGCGCACATGTGGTTAATGGTTTCTGCTAGTGTCTTATATTTTTAAGCTAGAATTGCCCAAAGCTGTAGGTTAAGTTAACTATTACATACATCATCAAAATCTCATTCCCTGAACTTGCCCCAAGCCCTATTTTGTAGCAACCATTGTTTACATAATTTGAGTTCACTTTCTCTGGGCAGGCGTCGAGGCCTTTGTTTCTTAATACTCTCCCATGTAAACAAGGAACTACAATTAACATGTTTTCTATTAATCCCAACCATTCTTTCTCCATTAATGTAGGCTCCTGAGGATGGTGGTGGAGGGTCCAGTCCTAAGTTAGATTTTGTTTATACCTGGACACCTGCTGTCTTTTGCCTTTACCTATATCAAATATCACTGGATTTTACTATAGGGGGAATCCAATTTTGTCTGGGCCTGCGAGAAGGCTTGACCAGCATTTGAGCTTTAGGCATGGGACTAGTTAGAGCCACAATTTCCCATAGCTCACTTTATTGAAATTGCCAAAGCAGCCTTCTACAGCAAGGCCTGAGAGTACTTCCAAATGTAATTGGGGAAACTGTGGGCCTTAATGTTCTGGCTAACATATCTAAAGTGAAACTATCATCAGAGGAATTTCTAGAATTACTTCTAAGAAACATCATATCAGTAGTACTATCCTGATGGGGATTTTCTTGTTTATTCTCCTGGGTGGTCAAATGCTTCTCCTTAATTACAAGAGACTTTAGGGGACCAGTCAATCCTGGTCTGACTGATCCTGTCTATCCAGGAATTGGAATAGTGACACAAGCAAGCACAATTAATTCTGTCAAACTAAGAAGGGGCATCCCAACAGGAAATATATTGAGGAGTGCATCTCTTCACCCGGATCCATTGCAGGCACCAGAACTTTGTCAAACAGTGTCTTGAGGATTTTGGGCTACAGCAGCAGTGGCTCAAGTTGCACACGGATTTGCACCTCTCGCTGAGGTCGGTGGCCTGGCTTGGTTTGGATCCCCACATTCTTCTAGTAAGGACTGTATACTTGCTGCTAAACATACATGAGACATGCGGCTAAGATGGGCCTGCAGCACTGCCTGGACCCCAGAGGACACGTCTCCACACCTGGGTCAGGTTTTCACATCATCAATTATTGATGACTGACAGCTGTGTAAAATACTACTTCGTCTGTGACATGCAAATTCAGTCCTGTTAGATGGACCGAACGGATCTCCCGCTCCACCGTGGAGGAAGCAAGTTTTGCCTGTTTGCACATTCATTTCACTGCTTCTTCGCTCCATATAAATTATTTTGTTTTACTTCTTTTGAACTGATTATAACATCAGCCCGGTTCCCTCCTGGAGTTGAATAAATCTTTAATGTTTATTTTATATCAGTCATTTCAATCTTCTTCCAGGACTTAATTTTTGCTAAATATTATTTTGTCGAGGTTTACCCACATCGCCTATCGCCACGGCTGAGTCACGCTGACCGTGGGTCCACCGCGGTGGGTTCACCCATGTTAAACCCCCCGGGGCGTCTGGTACACAGGCGCCTCGGGCTCACCACTGCCGGCAGATTCCCGCAGCACCGCCTGGGTCGCCTTCAGGGCGCGGACAGCGGGCCCCAGGGGTGGGCCTTCCCGGGCGCGGACAGCGGGCCTAGGGCCACCACGACCTGAGCAGGAGCGCGAGGCGGCCCCAGCGTCTGGGATATGGGTGTGCGCCCCCAGCTGGCTGCGCTTCTCTGGCCTGTACCCAGGTGAGCAGGGTGCCATTAAGGAGCGCAGGGTGCAAGGAAGCCACCGCCTCTCCTGCGCAGCCGGGAAGGGTGGGGGCGCTCACCAGGGTGCGGGTGGATCCGATGTGGTCCGAGTCACATTGGACACCGAAGTCTTGCTTTGGGGCGGGGGGGGGATACCAGTGGAGATCTCTGCCACTCACTTCTCCCTAAGCAAAAGAATCCTGCAACCTGGGAGGGTATGCCACCCAGAAGCAAAGGAGCAGCTTCTGGTCCACCTTGTCCTCCACTAGCCTTTCAGAAACATAAAAACAGTGGGATTCACTTACAGGAGATAGGTTCATGGCAAGGAGTGCGTGTACCAGAAAGAAAGAGAATGTGGTAAACAACAGGTAATTTTAGAAAGAGTAAATTACAAAAATAAAAATGAAGTAGCCGGCGCAGTGGCACATGCCTGTAATCCCAGCACTTAGGGAGGCTGAGACAGGAGGATCGCCAGTTCAAAGCCAGCCTCAGCAACAGCGAGGCCCTAAGTAACTCAGTGAGGCCCTGTCTCTACATAAAACACAAAATAGGGCGGGGGATGTGGCTCAGTGGTCTAGTGCCCCTGAGTTCAATGCCGGGTATAAAAAAAAAAAAAGTAAGAATCAAGTACTATGGCCAGTGAATGAATAGCAATAATCTAATAAGTTCCAGATAAATCCTCCTAATAGTTTTTGAAAATATGAAATTATTTGCAACACACAGGAGGAGCAGACAGTATTTTCAGTGATCAAATATAAGTATTTTCAGTGATCAAAGAGGTTTTCCAGAAAATATGCTTTTTCAAATCAATGAATATTGCTTACCTAGACAAAACAAATGGCAAGTAATGGTAATGAGATACAATTTAAAATTTTAGAGGATGGTTTTTATCAAATTTTGTAAATGACACATTAATTTCATTAATTTCACATCTCTGTAATTTTTATTAAGAATACTTGCACAAATGCAGAAAGATATGTTCAAAGCATTGTGGCTAAAAAAAAAAAAAAAGGAAACAGATGAAATGACAGTTGACTGAATAATGGCTAAGTAAACATTCTCAGTCACAGACAGCTTACGGAACTGAGCCAGGGCGGCTCTACGGTGGGCAACTGTGAGTGGGAACCACCCTGCCCCGCAGATCTCGTGGGTCTCGGCAGGCTCCTGAGAACCAGGCCTGCATGAGAGACCACTGCCGTCTACCCGAAGGGCAGGTGGCCCCCTCTCCAAAGGCCCATCCTGGGGCGCGATCAGGCCTGCAGGACCGCCCCTCACAGAAGCCTGCAGAAGCCGCACCCTGGGAGTGCAGAAGGACAAGACTCACAGTGACCAACTAGAGACCAACTCACAGTGGTCCTCACCCAGCCCACCTCCCCAGGCTAGAAGGCCAGCTGAGTCTGACATCACAGGCTTCAGTCTTAAGCCACTCCAACCAGCAGCTTGTGACAGGAAAGGGTCAACAGCTCCACCTCTGCTCTATCAGTAACTCAAGACTGGAAAGAAAGCCATGGGACACAGACAGTGACCACCCAACCTGGGCAACTCTTCTGACCCTCAGTGGAAGAGGTACCTTCAGTCTTCATTGAGATTTGGGTTGTGGGGGAGGGAGGGGGACAAGGAGGGAGAGAAGGAGGGAGAGGGAGAGAGGGAGGGAGGGAGGGGAGAGAGAGGGAGGGAAAGAGGGAGGGAGGAG
>PVHX01008108.1:0-50545 GCA_004024805.1 Geosciurus inauris | reverse complement strand
GAGAGAGAGAGCCTGCGCTTGTGAATTCTGGCTGTGTTGATTGGTTCAGAGACAGACATGCATATATGCACACAATTATTTCTTTTTCTTTCATTTTTAACATTTCTTAAATGTAATTATTTTTTCCTAGCATTGTCTTTTGAGGGTTCAGGCTTTTGGGATTGTATATTTTGATTTTGTTTTGTATTTTCATTTGCTTATTCCTCTTGTTTTTCTCTCTTATCTTCTCCTGCTAATAGCAAAATTCTCCTGTTCTCTCTCCCTCTCTCCCAATACCTTTCTTCTTCTACTTTCCCCCTACTTCCATATAAACAACACCTGCCACATCTCTTCTGCATTCTCTGTTCACTTGTAAATGCTTTTCCAACTTCCTAACACATTTTCTCCTAATTAACTGTATTTCATCATCTTTCAGAACTGACTGTCTTATATAACTCCTGCCCCCACCATTAATGCTAATACTATCATTACTACAGTGGATGCTATAGTTGACACCTGCTGTTTGCTTTAAATCCAGATCTAGTTCATGGTCATTGTTTTCATTGTTGACAATTGCTGAAGCCACCATGCCTGTTTGTTGGTAGCAACTGATGTTGAAGAAGTCATAGTAGGTACTGGGTATTTACTTTAACACTGTGTATTGTTTGTTGTTTGAATGGTTTTACTATTGTTTATTTCACCCCATTCTGTGAAGTACCAGGAACCTATGGGGACACTAACAGTTCATAGGTTAGAGACTTTGCTGCTGACCTAAACATTCCCTGACATTACTCCAACTCAAACAAGTGAGGACACAAAAGCCCCAGACCAACAAGAAGCACCCAAGGAGGAACAACCAGAGAGGGACCTCACGTTCCATCCCTTGGCATCTACCCATACATCAACAACAGAGTCCCAGAACAAATAAGATAATTACATACAAAATGACACACATAAAAAAAAGAGGTAGAGGAATCCACCTCAATTGATGCATAAGCCCAAGACCTCTGAAAACATGAGAAAACAGGCAAACAAATCTCCCCCCAAAATCCACAATCCACAACCAAAGATCCTACCAACAGTGAGATAGATGAAACCCAGAGAAAGATTATAAAAAACTGATTATTACAATGTTCAGTGAAGGGGCTGGGACTGTAGCTCAGTGGCAGAGCACTTGCCTAACACATGTGAAGCACTGGGTTCGATCCTCAGCACCACATAAAAATAAATTAATAAAACAAAAATGTTGTATGTCCATCTACAACTAAAAAAAAATACTTTAAAAAATGTTCAATGAACCAAAAGAACATATAAGGAATGAATTAAGAGAGCAATACAGGAAATAAAAGGCTACTTGAATTAAGAAATAGAAATAGTGAAACCCTAGAAATGCAAGTCACAATCAATAAAATTAAAAACTCAATCGAAGACATCACTAACAAATTAAATTGCATAGAAATTAGAACTTCAGGCCTTGAAAACAGAGTATGTAATCTTGAGTAGACAGAATGAGAAAAAGGGGAAAATTATAGAATGTGACCATAATATACAAGAACTCTGGGACATTAAAAGACCAAACCTGAGAATCACTGGGATAGAAGAAAGCATAGAGATACAAACTAAAGGCATAAAGAACATTTTCATTGAAATTGTTCCAGAAATTTTCCCATAACAGAAATGAGATAGACATCCACATATAGGAGACTTACAGAATCCCCAAATAGACCTATTCAAATAAGAAGCTCACCAAGACATATCAAGATCAAAATGCTTAACATAGAAAATCAGGAAAGAATATTAAAAACCACAAGAGAGAAACAGCAGGTCACATTTACAGGAAAACCAGTAATCACTTCTGATTTCTCAGCTCAGACTCTAAAGTCAAAGAGGGCCTAGAATGAGATATTCCAAGCCATAAAAGAAAGCAACTGCCAGTTATGGTTACTATGCCCAGCAAAGCTCAGTTTCAAATGTGAGGGGAAAATAAAAGCTTTCCAAAACAAGAATAAATAATTCATGAGCACCAAATCAGCACTACAAAGAATAATCAAAGGTAAACTGCACACAGAGGAGTTGAAAAACAAATCCCAAAGCTCTCAAACACAGAAGTTCAATAGGAGAATAATCCACTAAATGAGAAGACAGGACAAAATACAGCAAAAAACAAAAATGGCAGGAAACCACAAACATGTATACATACCAACACTGGAAGTTAATGGTCTCAACTCCCCAACTAAAAGACGCAGCTAGGAGAATGGCTCCAAAAAAGGGATCTGTTAGAGTATCGGCCAGCCAGACACGGACACCTCTGTGCAGCCAGGAAATCCTTTATTCAGGGGAGTGGGCGCCCAGGCGAAGGAAAGAGGAAAGAGAGAGAGAGGGGGGACGCGCGGGAGGGAATTTATAGAGCCCACTACAAACCACATGGCGAGCTACAGATTGGTCACTTCAAAATTGGCAGCAGATAAGCAGTAGCAGTCTTCTTTTGATGTGCTAACCTGAGCGGTTAGGCTTTGTTTCTCAGGTAGAAGATACGGGAGAGCAACCCCCTGGGGCAGGAACTGCCTTAGGCTTTTAGAGAGGGGATGTGAAAATTAATTACAAAAGGGCTGTTTTTTACCTTACAGGATCCAACTGTATGCCCTTTACAAGAGACTCATCTTACAGGCAAAGACACCCACAAGCTGAAGGTAAAAGGATGGCAAAAAAATATTCCAGGCATAAGATTCAAGGAAACAAGCAGGAGTAGCTATTTTCATATTTGACAAAGCAAATTTTAGGCACCAATTAATCAGAAGAAACAAAGAAGACCACTACATCCTAGTGAAGGGAACAATCCAGCAAGAAGATATAACAATAATAAACATTTCTGCCCACAATGTCAACGCACCCAATTACATGGAAAAAGTACTCCATGACATTAAATCCCACATAGACCCCAACAGAATAATACTGGGTAATTTCAATATACCCTTATCAGTGATAGATAGATCATCAAAACATAAAATCAATACAGCTATCTCTAACCTAAACAACACTATAAATCAAATGGACCTAACAGACATATTGAATGGACCTACAGAATATTCCACCCCGAAATAGCTGAATTTGCTTTCTTCTCAACTGTGCATAGAACATTTTCCAAAATAGATCATATTCTATACCACAAAGCAAATCTTGGCAAATACAAAAAGATCAATATAATTCCATGTGTCCTATCAGAACACAACGGAATGAAGCCAGAAACCAACAGCAAGAAAAATAACAGAAACCACATAAACACATGGAGATTGAACAACACTCTCTTAAATGAAAACTAAATCAAAGAAGAAATGAGAATAGATATCAAAAAATTCTTAGAAATCAAAAATTCTTGGAAATGAATGAGAATAGAGATATAACATATCAAAATCTCTGGGACACTAAGAAAGCAGTTCTAAGAGGAAATTTTATACCACTGAGTGCCTACATTAAAAAAGAGAGAGATCTCAAATAAACAATCTTATGCTCCACCTCAAGGCCTTAGAAAAAGAACAAACTAACTCCAAAATCAGCATAAGACAGGCAGTAATTAAAATCAGAGCTGAAATTAATGAAATTGAGAATAAGAAAACAGTACACAGGATCAATGCAATAAAGAGTTTGTTCTTTGGGGCTGGGATTGTGGCTCAGCGGTAAAGCGCTTGCCTCGCATGCGTGAGGCCCGGGGTTCGATCCTCAGCACCACATACAAAGCAATAAAATAAAGACATTGTGTCCATCTATAACTAAAAAAAAATATTTAAAAAAAAAAGAGTTTGTTCTTTGAAAAAATAAAGAAAACTGACAAAATCTTCACCAAACCAAAGAGAGAGAAGAGGCAAATCAACGAGATCAGAAATGAAAAGAAGAGACATCACCACAGAGCCTGCTGAAATGCAGCTTATCAGAGCCTATTTTGAAAATCTATGTTCCAGTTAACTGTAAAATCTAGAAGACATTGACAAATTCTAGGCACACATGACCTGCCCAAATTGAATCAGAAAGTTGCAGAAAACCTAACCAGACCAATATCAACTAATGAAATTGAAATAGCAATTAAAAGCTTTCAAGAAAAGCTTAATAGCAACCAAGAAAAGCCCAAGACCAGATGGATTCTCAGCAGAGTTCTACAGACCTTTACAGAAGAACTAACACCATTAGTCTTTCTCAAATTATTCCATGAAATTGAAAGGGAGGGAACATTTCCAAATACATTTCATGAAGCCAGTACAACCCTAATACCAAAACCAGACAGACACATCAAGGAAGCAAACGGCAGACCAATATCCCTGATGAATATAGAATCAAAAATCCCTTATAAAATATTAGCAAACCACATTCAAAAACACATCAAAAATATGATCAAGTGGGTTTCATTCAGCAATACAGCGTTGGTTCAATACACACAAATCAATGTATGTAATTCATCACTTAAACAAAATTAAAGATAAAAATCAACATATGCAGAAAAGACCTTTGAAAAATATAAAATCCATTCATTTTAAAATGCTAGAGAAGCTAGGGATCAAAGAAACTTACCTCAACATCATAAAGACCATTTACAATAAACCCAAAGCTAACATCATACTAAAAGAAGAAAAACTAAAAGCATTTCCTCTAAAATCAGGCACAAGACAAGGCTGTCCACTCGCACCACTCCTACTCAATACAGTCCTTGAAACATTAGCCAGAGTGATCAGGAAAAAAAAGAGGTAAAAGAGCTGTACAATGAAAATTATACAAAACTGAAGAAAGAAACTGAAGAAGAGCCTGGGGTCGTGTCTCAGCAGTTCAGCGCTTGCCTCGCACATGTGAGGCACTGGGTTCAATCCTCGGCACCACATGAAATAAATAAAGGCATTGTGTTCATCCTCAAATGAAAAAAAATATTTAAAAAAAAGAAATTGAAGAAGACCTTAGAAGATAAAGGCATTCCATATTCCTGGACAGGCAGAATCAATATTGTCAAAATAGCCATACTACCAAAAGCAATATGCAAATTCAACTTAAACCCCATAAAAATACCAATGACATCCTTCACAGAATTAGAAGAAAAAAAATCTTAAATTCATTTGGAAGAAGAGACCCAGAATAGCCAAACAACATAATCAAGAAAAGTGAAGGGCTGGGGTTATGGTGCAGTGGTAGTGTGCTCGCCTAGCACACGTGAGGCACTGGGTTCGATCCTCAGCACCACATAAAAATAAAATAAAGATATTCTGTCCAACTACAACTAAAAAATAAATATTTTTAAAAAAGTGAAGCCAGAGACATCACAATATCTGATCTGAAATTATACTATAGAGCTGTAGTAACAAAAATGGCATGGTATTAGCATCAAAACAGACATGAAGACCAACGGAAACAAACAGAAGACACAGACACAAACCCACATACCTACAGCCATCTGATATTTGACAAAGGGACCAAAAATATATGTTGGAGAAAGACAATCTTTTTAACAAATGGTCCTGGAAAAACTGGATAGCTATCTGTGGAAAAAAAATTGAAATTAGACCCCTATCTCTCACCCTGCACAAAACTCAAATTGAGATGGATCCAAGACCTAGGAATTGGATCAGAAACTTTACAACTGGTAGAGGAAAACATAGGGTCAACACCCTATCACATAGGTGCTGGAATCAACTTCCTTAACAAAATCCTTAAAGTGCAAGAAATAAAACCAAGAACCAATAAGTGGGGTGACATCAAATTAAAAAGCCTCTGCACAGCAAAGGAAATGGTTAAAAGTGTGAAGAGAGAGCCTATAGAATGGGAGAAATCTTTGCCAGCTATTCCTCTGATAAGGGATTAACATCCAGAATATACAAAACAACACCAAAACAATTTTGAATGGTGGACAAGGAGAGAACAGAAGTGGTGCAGGATGTGGTGATTACGAGGGAGGAGGAGAGAAGATGGGAAGTAAAAACTTAGAGTGAAAGAGAACAGTAGAATTTGGCTATTGGCAGAAGAAAAGAGAAAGGGAATCAAGGGAAACATATAAGTGAAGTACAAATTTTAAAAATTAAAACTAAAAAGAATACAAAACTAAAAACACTAATCAAACATCCTAGTTCTGAAAATACTGATCCACGAAAAATAACTGGCTTCAAAAATGCTAGAGCTGGGTGCGGTGGTGCATGCCTGTAATCCCAGCACTTTGGGAGGCTGAGACCAGAGATTGTGAGTTCAAAGCCAGCCCCAGCAATGGCGAGGCGCTAAGCAACTCAGTGAGACCCTGTCTCTAAATAAAACACAAAATAGGGCTGGGATGTGACTCAGTGGTCAAGTACCCCTGAGAGTTCAATTCCTGGTACCAAAAAAAAAAATGGTAGAAACAAGGAAAAAACAAATATGAACATGTATGAACAGCCATGAACCATTAAGGTCATAATTAAACAGAAAAGAAAAAACAAAAGATCTCAATGAAAAGTTAATTGTTTCTGTTGGAGTTCAAGATTCTCAGCTTCCCTTCTCAGCAGTGTTATGTGGGGTTGTCTGGAGTGTGATGCTTGCTGCACCCTCAGGGTGGGGTTGCTGGAGTGAGAGAGATGATCCCATAGGCAGAACACCTGGAGGTGGGTTAGGCTTAGGTGGGCTCCAGGCTCTTTACTGAATGCCAGTTGGTCTGGAGATTTAAAATCAATGCACCAGGGTCAAAAGTTGCACTCCAGAGGGTGAGGGACCAGCCTAAGAACAGCAGCTGGGTGTGCACAGGGAAGTGGCCCAAGGGCAGTGCTTTCGTGTCACCTGCTAACTCCCACCAGAGTCACCTACCTTGACCAGACTCCAGATTGTCAAGAGATCAGAATGACCCAGCCAGATGGCCTTGGCCAGTCTCTATTGCCAGCCACCCTGGAACTGGCACCAGGAGGCCTGGTGCCATGATGGAGAGGCCAACCAGGCACGCTGCTTGGTTCCTGCTGAGGTTGAGTGCCATCTGTCAGCAGCACCAGCGAGCTCCTGATAGAGTGCTATTCCTTGAGGAGAGCAACTCACCACTTGGTGAAGTCAACTGTGTTTGATCCTTTCCACCCCAAAAGGGCCCCAGTGCACCCTCACAAGGCAGACATCTCCAGAGGTGGATTTGTTTCTCCTGCCCAAGAACCCTCGGCTGGCAGAGGGTCTTGTGAGTGCTCCATCTAGCTGCAAGGAGCCTCTTGTGGCTTTGCCTCTGACTGGGGGCTCACTTCACAGCAAGGCGGGCAAGAGAACAGGCTTAAGACACAGGTTCCCCGGTCACATTAGGTACTGCTCCACCTGGAAGTGGCTGGCCTTGCGGAGTGCCCTGCTGGACTGCTGAAGACTTGAGAGATGCAAGCCCAAAGACAGCACTTGGGAAGGTTCCCTCTTCAGGGTGTCGTGTGTGCCCTGGAAGCAGATGAAGCTCATCGGCTGTACATGGCCTGAGTGTTCCTCTAAAAGTCCACATGCTGCAAGCTCGAGCCCCAGTGTGGTAGTGCTAAGGTGGTAGAACTTCTAAGAGGTGGGGTCTAGTGGAAGGTGACTAGGTCATGGGGCACCACTCTCAGAAAGGATTAATGTTTATGGGACCCCAGTTCTCACAAGAATGAGTTGCTATAAAAGCAGCAAGCCTGGCCTCCCAATCCCTCTGGCGTCGTCTCACTGTGTTGTCTCTTTCTTGCATGTTCTGCCATGATGCCACCAATGCCAAGGGAGTCCTGGCCAGAGGCCAAACAGATGGGCCACCGATTACAGACTTTCAACCTCCAGAAATCTGAGTGAAATAAATCTCTTTATCAAGTACCTAGCCTCAGTAATTTTGTTATAACAACAGAAAACAGGCTAATGCAAATGAAGACACACTGGACTGCTTTACTCAGAACTTGTGATGGCAATGAATTCAGCCACCATCACCTGTATTTGACAGATTTATAGAGACAGGAGGGTGGAGTTATGTACTATGAAGAAGGGGACAGGGACAGCTGCTGGTGTGCTCAGACTGGAGGTCATTGGCTTGCAGAAAATGGAGAGCTAAGTAAAGGCAAGACATGCTTTTTTGTTGCTTTTAGTGTATATCCTGTTGGTTCTATTTATATACCAGGTGTTTTCCACAGTGCCTGGAAAGCTGTTTGATGAATAGGAATTTATTGTTTTCTCAGAATAATGTTGCATTAGAATTTTTTTTAAATATTTTTTTAGTTGTAGATGGACACAATGTCTTTATTTTATTGCTTTGTATGTGGTGCTCAGGATCGAACCCAGGGCCTCACGCATGCGAGGCAAGCGCTCTACCACTGAACTACAGCCCCAGCCCTGTATTAGAAATTTTTAATGGAAGTTATTGCTGAAGGGTCAGTACAGAAGTCACTGGTGGAGAACAGCTCTCTTAGGTACTCAATCTAAACCCCTGCTCAACAAAAGTAAGAGATGATTATTTGAGTTATGATGGGAAAGTCTGAGGAATCATGGTGCAAATAATAATGTTGGGCAAGTCCCCAGGGCTGCCATGGAGCTCTGAGACGGGACTGTGAGGCAGAATGAAGCCAGAGTGACAGCAGCAGGCTCACTGTAGTCCTCCACGGCAATCAGTCCTTAGGTGGCTGCTTCTCCTTGAAGACAGGTGTCCCAGGAGATCGCTCCATTTTGCAGTTATCATGAGACTCATTTGAAACTTTTTAATAACTGCATGCAATATGAGAGAACATGTTAACAAGTTCTCCTCCCAGGGCTTATCCCTATGGACACAGAGAAAACAAGATCATGATCAGCATAGCTCTGCCTAATAATCATGTAATGAGCCCTCTGGGGTCCTGCTGTCCCAGCTTTTGTGGGGAACTGCAGAAGGTGAAAGTCTCCAGTCTCAGTGTTACCCACTGAATTCATCATCCAGAGAACCCCATAAGAATTTCCCAGTTATTCAGAGGAAATCACATGAGTCACATTTCAGTTTAGCCAGAAAACAGAAATGGCCCAACAAAAACTGCTTTTATCAATAAATCCAAATATCTCTCATTCTTCAGTGTCCCTAACTTCTAATTCTACCTTTCCCTTCTCACCTCCTCAAAAGATGACTGTCAGGACACAAGTCCACTTGTCAGTTCACTTGTCAGTTAGCAGGGTGACTGCCTTTCCTTTCCCCTAGAAGTCAGGGCACAGGAAAGGACAGATGACACAGTTACTGAGATCCACACATCTTTTTTTTTTTAATTTTTTTTAATATCTTTATTTTATTTTTATGTGGTGCTGAGGATCGAACCCAGTGCCTCACACGTGCTAGGTGAGCATGCTTCCACTGTGCCATAACCCCAGCCCCAGAGATCCACACATCTTAGGCTCATATAAAGTATTGCAAAATACTTAAAGGCGGAAACAATGAATTCCAAATGTGTTCCAAATGTATTCATGACATTACCTCAAAAAATGTCAAGAAGAAAAATAAATTGATTTGTTAATAAACTAATAGTTTGGGGGCTGGGGTTATGGCGCAGTGGTAGCGTGCTCGCCTAGCACGCATGAGGCACTGGGTTCGATCCTCAGCACCACATAAAAATAAAATAAAGATATTCTGTCAACCTACAACTAAAAAAAAAATATTAAAAAAAATAAATAAAAAAAATAAACTAATAGTTTGTGTAAAAGTACTTTCAGGGGTGCTGTGTTTACAGGTTTTATTTAACAATGTTAATAGCTAATGGACACTGTGCCAAATTTGGTCAATAGAACCATGATCAGGTCTCAGTTCTATGGATGGTTTCTCCACTTTAACTATGAAAAACATTTGTTTTCTCCACCTGTCAGTCTATGAAAGAAGCAGCACTATTCATTTCCTACCCGATTCATGGTGTTCTGAGCAAATAATGAGAAAATTATGAATTTAGTCAGGTGGCCATAGGAAACTGGACAGCAGCAAGGTCTGTGCAGGCTCAGTCCTGCACACGAGGGGCTGTCCGTGCACGCAGCTGATGAGGATGCTTTTGTTTCAGGGATCAAATGCAGACACATGTTCTTTGAGAGGCTAAGATTGTTCTGGAACAATCTGAATATTAAACTCAAGCTTTGAACTTTTAAATATTAAAGTAACATACAATCATGGTTATGTTGCATGCTTATAAGGTTATGTGTTACAATTCCTAAAAAATTTGGAAGAATTAAAAGCATAAATTGAAAGTCCATTTTTTATGCAAATCAAAACTACACTGAGGGACTGGGGCTGTAGCTCAGTGGTAGAGCGCTTGTCTAGCAAGCGTGAGGCACTGGGTTCGATCTTCAGCACCACATATAAATAAATGAATAAAATAAAGATCCATCAACAACAAAAAAATATTAAAAAAAAAAAAAACTACACTGAGATTCCATCTCACTCCAAGCAGAAAGGCAATAATCAAGAATACAAGTAACTATAAATGTTGGAAAGGATTTGGGGGAAAAGTTTCATTCATATGTTGCTGGTGGGACTGCAAATTGGTGCAACCACTTTAGAAGGCAGTATAGAGATTCTCAGAAAAATTGGAATGGAACCATCATTTGACCCAGTTATCCTACTCCTTGGTTTATATCCAAGGGACTTAAACTCAGCATACTACAGTGAAACATTCTCTTCAATGTATATAGCAGCTTGATTCAAAATAGCAAAGCTATTGACCCAAACTAGGTGCCCTACAACAGATGAATGGATAAAGAAAATATGGTACATATACATGATGGAATATTACTCAGCCATAAAGAAGAATTAAATTATGGCATTTGCCAGTAAATGATCAGAACTGGAGCCTATCATGCTAAGCAAATAAGCAAATCCCCAAAATCCAAAGGCTGAATGTTCTCTCTGATATATGGATACTAACCCACAGGAAGTGAGGGGAATAGAAGTTTATTGGACTAAACAAAAGGGAATGAAGGGAAAGGAGGAAGGTAATAAGAAAGACAGTAGAAACCGGGTGCAGTGGTGCAAGCCTGTAATCCCAGCACTTAGGGAGGCTGAGACAGGAGAATTGCAAGTTCAAAGCCAGCCTCAGCAACAGTGAGGCACTAAACAACTCAGTGAGACCCTGTCTCTACATAAAACACAAAACAGGGCTGGGGATGTGGCTCAGTGGTCGAGTGCCCCTGAGTTCAATCCCCAGTACCCCCCCCAAGAAAAAGAAAGACAGTAGAATGAATGAGACATATCCTATCCTCATATATAAATACAAGACCAATGTAACTCCACGTCACTACAACCACACTAATGGAATCCTAGTTGGATTATACTCATTCTATGTCTGCATAATATTTCAAAATATACTATACTGTCACATAAAAAATGAAACTTTTCATATAATTTTACCCTTTAAGAAAAATATAGAAATTTAAAAGGCAATTTTTATGCAAAAGGAATCACTGAAGTACTATCTGTGGTGGAAAAATATTATAAACTTTCTAGATATCTAACAAAAAGATAACATTTAAAAATTAAAATTTTGGGGGGGCTGGGATTGTGGCTCAGCGGTGGAGCGCTTGCCTCGCATGCGTGAGGCCCTGGGTTCGATCCTCAGCACCACATAAAGATAATGTGTCCATCTACAACTAAAAAAAATATTTAAAAAAAAAGGAATGGGAAGTTACCATTCACATATGTATGATATGTCAAAATACATTCTAGTGTCATGTATATCTAAAAAATAAAGACATTGTGTCCACCTACAACTAAAAAAATATTTTAAAAAAATTAAAAATTTTGGCTGGGTGTGGTGGCACACACCTGTAATCCCAGCACTTTGGGAGGCTGAGCTAAAAGAATCGCAAGTTCAAAGCCAGCCTCAGCAATGGTGAGGCGCTAAGCAACTCAGTGAGACCCTGTCTCTAAATAAAACACAAAATAGGAATGGGGATGTGGCTCAGTGGTTGAGTGCCCCTGAGTTCAATCCCTGGCATACCCAAAATTAAAAATTTTATGGGGTCTTGAGTTTAAAAAAGTCCATTTCTTTCAAACTCCAATTACCTTTGTTTGTTTATACAAACCATAATATTCCATATAGGGGTGTCACATCAATAGCCTTAAAGACAAGGATCACATGATTATCTCAACAAATGCAGAAAAAGCATTTGACAAAATTCAGCATCCATCCATGCTCAAAACACTAGAAAAGCTAGGGATAGCAGAAACATACCTCAACATTGTAAAAGCTGTATATGCTAAACCCAAGACCAGCCTCATTCTAAATGAAGAAAAACTGAAAGCATTCCACCTAAAAAGTGGAACAAGACGGACGCCCTCTTTCACTACTTCTACCCTACATGGTCTTTGAAACTCTAGACAGAGGACTTAGGAGAAAGGAATTAAAAGGATAAAAATAGGAAAAGAAGAAATCAAACTATCCCATTTTCTAATGAGATGATTCTATATTTAGAAGACCCCAAGAGCTCCAGAAAACTTCTAGAACTCATAAATGAATTCAGCTAAGTAGCAGGGCATAAGATCAATAGCAATAAATCAACTGCATTCCTATACACCAATAATGAATCAGATGAAAGAGAAATCAGGAGAACTATACCCTTCACAATCACCTCAAAAAATACTTGAGAATCCATCTAACAGAAGAGGTAAAAGACCTCTACAGTGAAAACCACAGAACTCTAGAGAAAGAAATTGAAGAAGATGTCAGAAGATGGAAAGACTTCCCATGTTCTTGGATAGGCAGAATTAATATTGTCAAAATGGCCATAATGCCAGAAGTGCTATACAGACTTAATGCTATTCATATTGAAATCACAATGATGTTCTTCATAGAGATTGAAAAAGGAGTCATGAAATTAATTTGGAAAAATAAGAGACCCAGAACAGTTCACAAGCTTCAGACATCGCCCTTCTGTTTATGTCCACGTCCCCACATAAGCAGAATGCGTCATGCAAGAGAAAAGTTGAAGCTCGTATAGATTTGTACTAGTAACCAAGCAACCAAAAAAATTACATGCTGAACTTGAAGTAACTCCAAGACACATGACAAACTCAGTGGTCTTTAGCCACAACGCTGTTACACAGCTCTACTGAGAAATAACTCATATCCCTAAAATCACTGATCAGCACATTCCGATTTGTACAACCATCACCCAGCCATTCGGGAGCAATTTCATCACTTCAGCAAGAAACCTGGTACCTTTTTTTATCTCTTCCCAATCCTCAACCACCACAGTGCTAAGCAACCATTCTCAGTCTCCATGGATTTTCCCATTCTGGCGTCATATGCAGTGGTGACAGGGTCAGAGTGCCCAATGTGTGATAGTCACCTGCACAGGGGGCTCTGGATCCTCTTCCTTATACACACACACAGGACACAGTCCCAGCACCAGGAACCAGGGGCCATGAGGAAAATGACGACATCTTGTCACCCAGGAAGATGAGTCCACCACTTACAGCTGGTGGAGAGGGAGCCCAGTGCTCTCAGAGCCTCAGGGTGGGATGAGGTTCATCTGACTGAGTTGGTCGATGAGGGGTGAAGCAGGCCTGAATGCGAACACCACAGAACTTTGGAGCTCTTACTGAATGATGGTGGATTTTCTTGATTGAACATTCTTTACTTGCTGTGAATCTTGCACCATTCCCAGATAATGACTTCTTTATTTAGTTCTTTATCTATTTCTGTCATGCTAAGGATAAAACCAATGGCTTCAGGCATGCTGCCAGTCTACCACTAAGCTGTGCCTCAAGCCCCATCAGGAACTTCAGATAGTTATTTTTATTTTGTTCCAATTTTACTAGTGTGTATGTTCATGAAGCTACTTAAAAGGTAAAGCCGGAAGTCCCTATAGGATATGTATAGTTTCAATGCTTGCAAATGCCACACTATTATTTATATGCATTAGAAGTTTTGAAGAGGCTAGCATTATGTGCACCATTATAATTTTTTATCTCAAATACTGTAACAGTCAACCACATATTCATCAAATGGTTAAATTAGTTCAAGTGTTGAAAAATAAATCTCAACATGAAAAATTTCAAGAACTGATAGATATTACAAAAGACTGATAAGGGGTTGGAGAAACTGCCACAATTCACTAAGTAACCAATTAAATAGATAATGCTGAGAAAATAAAAACAAGCATTAAATAAAACTGTCAGGCCACTGGTGGTATATTTATGCTTTCTTGGAATCTATTTTTCCTACATGTCACAGAGTACTGCGTGTTAGTTTTGAGTAATATTCATATAAAGTATGCAACAATTGCAACAAAATAAATCTTGTGTTGACTGGTCTGTATTGCTGAGTTTTGTTTTCTCATTGTTGTTTACCTTTTAGAAAATATAAATACTAGATATCTTACAAAATTTTATACAATTGCATGTTTTCACAGTTTTAAAATTTATAGACCATTCTTGTCATTTCTCATAATTTTTAATGTTGCCTAACTTTCACCCTAAGATTACTGACTCTGCTGATGACTGACTTACTTGTGCCCCTGCCCACTCCTGACACTTCCATTCTAGACTTTGCATGTGTTTGCGTGTTTGTGTGTACGGATGTGTGGCTGCACATAGTAAACAGGAAAATCCTGAGGACCCTACCTTCATTTCAAAGACCAAGTTCTCTGCATAAATAGCAGACATCACAACCCTTTCTCCTTTTATGGACTTAACCACATCTCCCCAAAATTTATCTCTAAGCCCTTACCACCAATATATAGAAATTTGGAGATAGTCTTCAAGGAGGTAACTGAAATCACATGAGACCATGAGGTTGGGGTCTGACCCAAGCTGACAGGTGTCACAAGAAGGAGAGAGGCCAGGGTACACGTGTACAGAAGGAAGCCCATAGAAGACACTTCACACAACACTGCGAGCTGCTGCTGTCTGGAGGCCAGGTAGGGGCTGCAAGAGAAACCAAACCTGCTGACCCTTTGATCTTGGCATCTAACTTGCAGAAACATAAGAAACAAATTTCTGTGGTGTACACCACCCTGCCTGTGGTGTTTCGCTGTGGTAATGGTAGCAAAGTTACATGCCCTACACCTCCATTTCCTATAGCCACCTAGATGGTCCACAACATAAATTATCAGACAAAACAGAAACTAAAAACTGGCTTCAAGTGGTCAAAATGCTAAAACATAAAAGAAAAAAAAAGGAAAAACAATAACCAATGGACCTCCCCCATGAAAACTCAGATATACAAAGAAGAAAAAAATGTAAATACACACACACATATATTAAAAGGTCCATAAATTTACTCAACTGGAAGTTCCAGATTTACTTTTTAAATTATATATAAAATTAAAATTATTATAAAGGGATACATAATAAACGGCACTAATTAGATTTTGTGGCAGCATAGAATAGCTTCTAAATTAACTTTACCATCTGTTAAAATACACATATTTACAAAGGACCACAGAAGCAGTCAAACAAGCATGCCTGTGTCCCACTAAACTTAAACATGTAAACCCTGTCTTAAAAACATTGTTGAGTAGTTGCTTGCAGTGGCGTGCAGATGTGAACCCTGTGACTCAGGAGATGAGGCAAGAGGAGCACCACTATTAGGCCAGCTTTGGCAACTAAGTAGACCCCCACTCACAACAGAAAGAGCTGGGATGAGCCTCAGGGTAGAGTACCCATGGGTCCAACTCCCAGTAGAAGAAAAAAGTTACTAAGGATAAAATACAAGAAAAAAAATGCCCAAATCCTATGTATTATGTAGACTTCCTTTACCTATGACCACATCATAATTCTACACATACACTGTACCCAATGCCCTGAGGCAGCCAGACACAGGTGCTCTAACAGAATGGTAACACACTGACATCCAATCAAGTTCTGTGGTTACAGTTGGCTAGATAAAAGGAGAACTCACAGACTCTCCGCTAAAATAGATAATATGTCTTCCACCTAAGTCGAAACAAGGCTTCCAGCAATCTAAACTTGGCATAAAGGGGTAGGGCACTCTCTCTGTGTAGTCTGTTCATAGATGGAAAGAATAAAAGGCAGCTCCTGGCAGATCAGACGACTGCACTACTCTCATCTGCTAGGCCCCCATGCACAACATTGATGTTTTAACACTACGATCCATTCAGTAAACAACTGAGAACTTTTTTTTGTCACAGATTGGCTAATGTTTTGCTCAGGGTCTATTTCAACAGCCTCACTTCAGTTTGCCTTTACCTCAAAGTGCACGACGTCCCTGTGTAGGGCACACCAGGTACCATCAACAGCTTGGCGACTGTGTGCTACCTTTGCGGATAGGCCCACACCTGTAACCCAAGTCACTCAGAAGGCTGAGGCAGGAGAAGTAAAGCTGGAGGGCAGCATGGGCAATATAGCAGGACCCTGACCCAAAATTTTTTAAAAATAACCAGGCATGTGATTCTGTGGTAGTGAACCTGGGTTCAATCCTCAGCACCACAAACACATCTCATGGCTGGGCTAGACACCACTACTCAGAGGAACCATGCCTTAAAGCAGCTGTGAGAGGTGCAGGCGGCCTATAGTTATGGTGCCTGGTCACTGCTAGGTCACCAGGACTCTGGCTGCTAGGCAGGCACTGGGAGAGACCCTAGGTAGACTTGTAGGTGCCACTCTTTCTTGCAACTACAACCAGTCCTGCCCATTGCAGCCTCCACGCCAGCAGGTCAGCAACACATCCAGGCCCATGAAGAACAGGCTACTTCAATGCCAGGGACAATCGCTCTCCTGAGCCAGCAGGGCAGAGTTTGGAGGATAGGTCAGTCAGGGGATAAATGTGGGCTCTGGAAGCAGACAAGCACTCGGCTTCCACCTCCACCTCTGCCCACCCTGGTGGCAGGTGAACTGCCTCACTCCTGTGCTTCTCAAGGTCCCATTATTATAAATGTATGGCTCCCTCACAAGCTCATTTATTTTTTCACCTTTATCTATAATCCCTATGTTAGTATTTATTTTATACATATTTATATACATGTACATAAATTTGAATACATTATTTTTCAGGGTTTTTTTTGTTTTTTTGTTTTTTTTTTTTGTTACTGGGGATGGAACCCAAGGGTGCTTAACCACTGAGCCACATCCCCTCTGTGATTTTCTTTACTATAGCCCATATTTGGAGATAATTCTCAATAAGCATACTTAGATTAGTTCACTGCAATTAAGTTTTTAAAATTTTTTTTAGTTGTTGATGGATCTTTCTTTTATTCATTTATTATTTATATGTGGTGCTGAGGATCAAACCCAGTGCCTCACACATGCTAGGCAAGCACTCTACCACTGAGCTACAGCCCCAGCCCTGCAATTAAGTTTGAGAGTTGGTTTTATGAACGCATATACACCACAGTGCTGAATCCTTCTCATCTGAGGTTCTTGCACATCCCTCTGCACTGAAGCCAGTTGCATGGGGCTTCATGTTCCTGTGCAGATATGCTCCCAGATGGTATCTCATGAGGGAGATCTAGTGGATCTTTGGGTTCTGGTTTAAAGCGGTCTTGCTCTCTGGTCCCCGTCGCGTCCCCATGTGTGCTTCACACTTCCCTTTAGCATTCTTGCGGTGCAGGAAGTCTTCTCTTTGCAGATCCTATATTTTGTTTTTTATTACCATGCCTGTAGGGTGCATTATATGTGTTTTCAAGTTTCTCTTCTGATGATAAGGTAAAAACACGTTGTTTCTTGATTTCCTAAATTCAGTCCTTAACCATTTCCCCAAATTTTTCCAAGTCTTTCCTAGAAGCTTCAAAAGTATTCAATCAAGGATATTATTCCCACTGGAGAAGAGCACTAGATGGACACAAATCCTGCTTTTTTGAATAGATGTCTCCATCCAAGACCTGGCAGAATAAGTGCAGGATGAGTCATGTGGTGTAGTGGAGGTGTTTTGGATTTGCAGTCAGGAATCCCAGTCCAGCTGTGTAATAGCTGTGGGGCTTTGAACATGTTCCTTTATACAGAATAGCTATATAAACCTCATCTGTAAGAAAGGGCAGAAAGATACTGAGAGCCAAAATGTCAGGAATTCTTCAGCCTTAGCTGTATCCATAACCTTGACAAAGTGCTTTTACTCCTACCCCTGTCAAAATGCAGAATCTCTTTCCCAAACCTTGGGTTGGGCTCTCCCTATTAGCTATGGCTATCTAGAGCTGTGACCATGTACGTGTACTAACTGGGTACTTAGGACCAAAACGTCTTGGATGCTTTGCTTTCCAGTCCTGCCTCCCCATGAGCACAAGCCCACATCAGCCTACTGGGGGATGAGAAATCACAGGAGGGGAGTCAAGGTGCTCCAGATGACAGCCAGCTCACCCTCTGAAGTTCAGCAACCTTGTCAACAATCAGCTGACCACATGCTACAGAAGGCCCCAGCTAAGCCAGTCTGAATTGACAGGCATCCCAGGCATGAGCCAGGAAGTTTTAGAGTGGTTTTTGAATCCAGTGATAACTAGTACACACATCATAGGCAGGATGCCAAGATTAAATCTCATGTTGTGTAGAAGTTGCCTAGCCAATAGGAGACAATCAGGTACTGATTTTCTCTTCTAATTTAAAGTTGGATCTCTTATTAGATGGTATTGAATTATACACAAATATATGTAAACATATCTGCATAGGATTGCTGCCAAACTCTCAGAGTGCTCATGCCACAGGAGGAAGCAGAAATCACAGCCTGCCCATCTGGTCCCTGGCCCAGGAGCAGAATAAGTTTTCCTTCCATCTGTTTAAACTCTAGAGTCCATGCTGTTGACAGATCTGAATATATGGGACCTGCACCTCCTGGGCCACCCACCTTTCTTTATTTGCTGTGTGATCTCTGAAGTTGGAATGCATCCGTGCCCGGCATCAGATGGGAAACCGTGGTCTTCTTTCCGACACCTCCTTGTTGGAGGTCCCTGTCCTCCCTCTTCTCAGCATGTCTTCTTCTCTGGCCCTGAGGAGAGATGTTGATAAGGAAATGTATTCCCTCATCTCTGGCACAAAAAGGAGGGCTTCAGGCCCTTCACCGCCCTGAGGTCAGAAAGCCACAGCTCTCAAAGCTGAAATGTGGTTGCTATGAACTGAGAGGTGCTGGAAGCATAACATAATCAGTTTTGAAGATGTAGTTCCAAAAAATATATGTACCTCCTTAGTAATTTTATATTGGTCACATAATGCCAATATTCTGAATATACTGGGCTAAATTATTACAACAGATTTCACTTGTTTTTAATTTTTTTTAATATTTATTTTTCAGTTATAGGTTTTCAGAATATCTTTATTTTATTTTTATGTGGTGCTGAGGATTGAACTCAGTGCCTCCCGCGTGCTAGGCGAGCGCGCTACCACTGCGCCATAACCCCAGCCCGTTTTTAATTTTTAATGTGAATGCTAGGAAAGGCTAAATCTCACTTGTGCCTCTCATTCTACGTGTGCTGGACGAAACTGCCTCAGGGGATTGCTTCCCAGTTCAAAGCTCAAATTGTCTCCTCACAAAACCAGCCGGCAGAAAAGTTAACTAAGTTCTAAAGTCATCAATTGCCATTACCTTATATACAAGGTCAAAGGTAATAATCCTCATGGCCGGGCCAGGCACCACTACTCAAAGCAACCGTGCCTTAAAGTAGCTGCAGCCTGAAGCTCAGTGTTCAGCTCCCAGCACCTCAAAAGAAAAAGCGCCAGGCACGGTGGCGCACGCTGCACCCCAGGAACTCCAGAAACTGAGGCAGGGGAACTGAAAGTCGGAGGCTGCCCTGGGCAACTTGGAACTTGGCTCAAAATTTAAAAAGAAAACAAACTGAACGAAAGAGGACTGGGTAGCTCAGTGGTAACGCGGACCTGGGTGCAATCCCAAGGAGCCGCGCGGCCTCGCTCCCTCCTGAGCGGAAGCCGAGGGCAGCAGCTCAGACAGCCGGCGCACACGCGGGCGGCGGGTCCTGAGGCGCGCACCAATCAGGGATTGAGGAGAGTGAGAGCCAATCAGCAGGCGCGAGCGGAGGGGGCGGGCCAATCAGGCGCGGGCGGAGGGGGCGGGCCTCTGCGCTCCGGCGCGTCTGGGTCGGCGGATCGCGCGGCCCTGGGCTGCCACGCAGGTGCGGTTTCTGTGTGGGAACCCGGGTCACTATGCTGGAGGATCCGCACCGAGGAGGTCGGCAGATGGTGAGTGCGCGGCTCTGCGACCCGAAGGGAGGATGTGGAGCCAGAGCTGGCTGTGGCGGTAGCAGGAGGTGGTGGCCGGGACTGCGCGGTCCCCTCCGTAGTCCGCAGGCCGAGTGCTGCTCTGGGGCGACTCTTCTCCCAGTCCCCTCTGGCGTATCAGGGGGGTGGAGGTCAGCAACTGGACGCTGGGCGTCCTCTCCTCTCCCCGTATAGTAACTTCACGCTCCGGGCATCCTGTCCCCTCCCTGCCCCGTCTAATGGCTTCAGCCTCTCGCGTCCTGTCCCCTCCCCCTCCCCATGTGGTGGCTTTAGCCCTTGGGCATCCTGTCCCCTCCCCGCCCTTTGTGATGGCTTAAGCCTCTGGGCGTCCTGTCCCCTCCCTACCGCATGTGATGGCTTCAGCCTCTCGGTCCTGTCCCCTCCCCCTCCCCATGTGGTGGCTTTAGCCCTTGGGCGTCCTGACCCCTCCCCTCCCCATGTGGTGGCTTCAGCCCCGCATCCTGTCCCCTCTCTTGGTACTTACTTAGGCCTATATCCTTTCTCTCCCAACACGAGGTAAAGGAAGGTGCAAATCGCAGGAAAATGTAGTTAGGGTGCCCCATGTGTGGTCCCAGTCTTCCTCTCCTGGGGTGACACTGATTGTTGTTGATTCTGTCCTGGTGATATGGCCCACGGCCTAAGGCTGGACTCATGCCCAACTCCACCGCTCTTTTCTTACTCATTTGATGGCGGAATCTTTTCAGTTGTGCAAGGTATATGTCTTTGAACTCATTTATAGCGTGTCTAAGGGGGACTTGAAGCTCAAGATGTTCAAGGTATCCGTGGATGGAGGGAAAGCCAGGACTCCTGTTCCGCCTTATTTCCAACATCACCCCCTTGGCATCTGCCTTTTATTTTTATGGTGGGAGGGGGTTCCACCCTAGTTTTTGCACATTCTGCGCGCACGCGCACAAACACTCTCTCTCACACACACACACACACACACACACACACACACATGCTGCCCCAGCACCTACCTTTACATTTGGATGTTATCCATTCATATTTAATCTATCCTCAGTGTGGTTGGATTTATATAGGCCTTTCTCCTGCATCCTACTAAAAATAACAAAGCTTTTACGTACACGTGGATTCAGGTATGGATTTTGTTTGTATTATGATCCCTTGGTTTTTATTATTACAGAGTTTTAGTTTCATAATATACATCAGTGTCAGGAAAAGACAACTTCTTTTGCTCTTGTAATTCAGAAATTTCTTGGCTGATTTCGCATATATTTAACCTTCTAGATGGATTTTAGAACTTGTTGCTTTGGTCTCTTCCATTAAAAATGAAGCAAGTTAGGCTTGAGTTGGCTTAGTGGTAGAGCACTTGCCTACCATGTGTGAGGCACTGGGTTCCATCCTCAGCACCACCTAAAAAGTAATAAAATAAAGGTATTGTGTCCATCTACAACTAAAAAGAAAATTTTTTTTTTAAAGTAAAGCAAGCTGAAGTTTTGATCAGATATATTTTAGATTAATTCAGGGGAAATGGTTCATCTTTGTAGTGATGGGTTTAGTGTGAATAATTTTGCGTGCTTTAATATATTTTTTCTCATGAATTGTATAATCTTCTAAACACATTCATGTAAAATAACCCACACACATGACATGTACATAGAAATTCTGTGATGTTTATATTTATACTATTTGCTAAACTGAATGTTTATTCAACCAGTTGTTGTTATTAGTGACTGACCCCTGAAAGCATTTACTCTGCCCTTTATTGCTTATCTTCCTAGATGTACTCCCCTTTCCCATGCCCAGGGTTTCAGCTGTGTGCATCAGTACTTCTGTGCCTGTCTCTGTTATCATGGTCCACACATGTAGTAATCCTGGGCTTCTGGTGGGAATGACTGCATTTTCAGTAGCCAGTGCACACAAATAGATGACAGCTTACATTCAACCTCCAGTTATTGAGAGTGCATCTCTTCCATATCTTCACCAATATTGTTTAATTTTATCTCGCCGGTGTGACTTTACTTTGCATTTCTCTTATTTCTAAAGAAATTGGATTTTTTATGATCATTGAAGACTCAGATCTCCTGTGTGAAGGGGCTGTTCCATTTTCTTGCCTGCTTTTCTTTGGGGTCCCTATCTTCCCCTTACTTATCAAAAGTGTTTGTTACATGTGAGGCAGTTATCTCCCAGTCTGTCCCTTTGCTTTGTATCTTTTGATGTATCACTTGAGGAATATGGGTTTTATTTTAATATTCCCATTTTATGAATTTTTAAAATATTGTTTTGTATTACTTTGAAAACTTCCTTTTTTTCTTTCTTTTTCTTGTAGTTGTAGCAGTTGAAACTAGGAGTCCCCTAAAACTGAACCACATCCTCAGTCCCTTTTAAATTTTATTTTGAGAGGTGGTTCTGTTAAGTTGCCCAAGCTGGCTTTGAACTTGGGATTCTCCTGCATCAACCTCCTGAGCCACTGGTATTACAGGTGTTCACCACCACGTCCATCGTATAACTTGTGAATGTTTTATATCTAATATTTTTGTTACCTCTGTAAATGATTTTGTAAGTGGTATGGGGAGAGGGTACAGTAGGATTTGGGGGGTTTTGTTTTGTCTTGTCTTATCACACAGATACCCCACTGTCAAGCAGCTTTCTTTGGAAAGGTCGTAATTTTCTTCCTTGCTACAGTGTGCTTTCTGTCATTTGTCTCTGTCTACATGGCAAGGGCCCTTTAAGGGTTCTGTCTTCGACTCTATGGGTCTGCTCTGGTTGCTGTTTACGGTTTTCCCGGGTGACAGGTTTCATGCACACCGATGTCTGACGAGTGGGACACTGTGGCCCATGCCATCTAGATTTGTGTCAGTGCTCTGCGGTTTGGAAAATGCCAGTCACCTTAGGTTGCATTTCCCAGAGTAGATCCCCATGGTTAGGTGGGGCACCCACGTGTGTGTGCATGTGTCACAATTAGACGTCTGTGATCAACATGCAGTTTTCACTTGTCAGATTTACCAGAGCTCATTAAGTTCTTTTGTCTTCTAAAAGCAAGAACTGCTGGCTTTGCTGATATTCTGTCATGTTCATTTTTAATATCTTTAAATTTGAGTCATTTGTGTAGGGTTTTTCCTCTACTCTCCTTTTTAGAAATTTTGCTTTTTCCGAACTATTAAGACTGATACTTAGCTAATGTGTTCTTGGTCTCTCTTTTACTTCACCTATTTAAGAGTATATGATTCCTTTTTAACCTCAGCTGTAGACATCTAACACATTCTTCAGGGTTATTGAGGTATAATTGACCTGTACATATTTAAGGTATATACTTTAATCTTGACATAGGTGCACATGTGTGAAACCAGCATAATCATCAACAAAACTAATATATCCAGTGCCCATAGTGTTTCCTGTGCCCTTTTAAAGTCCCTCCCTTTTGTTCTTCCCCACCACCTTTTATTTAATAGATTTGGTTTTTTTTTTTTTTTTTTTTTTTTTTTTTTTGGTACCAGGGATCGAACTCAGGGGCACTCGACCCCTGAGCCACATCCCCAGCCCTATTTTGTGTTTTATGTAGAGACAGGGTCTCACTGAGTTGCTTAGCAGCCTCGCCATTGCTGAGGCTGGCTTTGAACCCGCAATTCTCCTGTCTCATAGATTTGGTTTTATTGTGCAAAATAAGTACGTGAACAAAAAGGACAAGCCTCAACCTTCCCTGTAATAATGAATGGCCACAAGGGGAGCTCTCCAGGCGTCCATTGCACCAAGAAACAGCTCAGTGAAGAAGCCTGGGCAACCCCTTCCTGCCTCCTCTTCTCGCCGTCCCTCCTTCCCTCCTGGTGCTCCCCTCTGCTTCTCTTTTTCAGCTACCTCTTAGAGTATCTTCCTTTCAAAAGCAAAACAAACAAATAATAGAAATAGAAGTGTGTCCATTTCTTTATTAAATTAAAAAAAGGGAAGGCAGAGGCAGTTCTTTGTCCAAGCCGGGGATGGTTAATGTGGATTTAATCAAGATTAAGAGGCTTCTGGTATCAGGGAACATGTTTCTAGGAATGACTGGACAGCACACCAAGTGGGTATCTGTTCTAAATGTGGGCAGCACAGTCCAGTAAGTTGGGACCTGGGTGGAACAGGAAAGTGGAAGGGACGGGAAGCTACACATGTGTGAGCTTAGTGCTGCTGGTGCAGGTGCTTTGATTGCTGCTGTGATCCCCTGAGACCTCAGACTCCTTCTCCTTCACTCTTCCAAAGTAGACTGACCAGAGAGTTTCCAGGCCATCTATCCCCAGCCAGGGCTGCATCATTAGTCCATCTTCCAAATCTCCAGCTTCCTGGACTGAGCAGCTTCTGGTTCTTCCAGCTCTCCATCCTGCACGGTGGGACTGTCCAGCTTCTAGTCATGTAAACTAATCTGCTAAGTCTATATATCTCCAGTTGTTTCTGTCCCTCTAGAGAACCCTGACGGATACCAGGCCCCTAACCTGACCTCACTGCTGCCTGGTGCTTTCTGAGGGGGGATCTGAGGGACATCCAGAGATCAGGTAGATGGCACAAGGGGTGAGACTGGGTATTCAGAGGCAGCTGAAAGAGAGGCTGCCTGAGAGCAAGCACTGGTGGGTTGGGCTGGGGAGAGCAAGGTGGAGCTGGGCAGCTGGGAGCTCAGATGGACATTTCCAAAGGTGGAACTGGAGCAGATGTAGTTTGGAGAAGTGGTGTTTGGAGAGGAGGCAATGAGAAGGCTGGGAGAGGAGGAGGTCCTGGAAGGGTCCCCAGAGCCGGCAGCCAGGTGAAGCAGGCTGCACTTGCCTGTCTCCACCCTTGGCTCCTGGCCCCGGGGCCTTGTGGCAGATGGATGATGCCTTCTCCTGTTTAGGGACGCTTCCGTGCACATGCTGCCTTCAGCATGGGCTTCTCCACCCTCTTCCTCATCCCTGTACTTCTTCCCCGCCTCCTCTCCACCTCAGCAGTCTCTTCTTCCTCATCAGCTCTGTTCTCACCACAGCTTTCCTTTGCTCTTTGCAGCTTGCCTTCTCCCCCACCTTCTCCCCAGGTCCTGGGAACCCACCACACCACTGCCTCTGTGCTCTTCTCCCACATGGTGCTGGGCTGGGCTGGGCTGGGCTGGGCCAGCTGGGGCAGGGGTCTCTGGACTGAGCGAGGTGGCAGCTGGAACTTGGTATGGCTTGAATGTCAGCTTCTCTCAGTAGTATTGATTTATACCCCAGTTCAGATATTTATATGTCACTTGAATTTTCCTTCTTTGCAAAGTGCTTTTTGGAATCTCTTGGTGGTGTCCATTGTTTTTCTCACGAGTGTATGATATCATACATTCTGCACAACAGGCTTTTACTAAGTGTGGACACTGCAACTATCTACTCCAACTCCATGCTCTCCCTTGAACACTGGAGATACATGAGCTTAAAATGAAAAAAAAATGTGATTCACAGATAGGAATCCATAGAAATTTACAGGGAACAGTCTTAGAAATTCAGTAATGCACAGAAAGCTGATTGTGTGAGGGTGTTCACATCCCTATAGTCTTTAAATAAGCACTGTGGCCCCCATGCATTCTAAGGATATGCAGGAAGTATGAATAGAGTGGTAGATGGGAGGACCCAGGGCTCTGTGAAATGGTAGGACTACATCTAACACCTGCATGGGGACATGCTCCGGGACATGCTCCAGGACATACTCTGCTCTAAGCCATTAAACAATCCAGAATGTAGGTGGAGGGATAACAATTACAGTGTGTACTCCAGGGACTGTGTAGTGAATCTGGAAACTAATGACACAAGGAGATCTTGGAAATTCATACAGGTGGAATCAAGCAACAGTTCAAATTTACAAAAGGGTCAAAGAAGAAATCAAAAATACATTAAAGTGCACTGAGAAAACTAAAAATAAAAGGTAACTTTTTGGAAGGCTAATAAAGCAGTGCTTAGTTTGAACTTTATAGCTATAAATATTCATGTTAAGAAAATAGAATGAGGGGCTGGGGCTGTAGCTCAGTGGTAGACTGCTTACCTAGCATGCATGAGGCACTAGGTTCGATCCTCAGCACCACATATAAATAATAAATGAATAAAATAAAGACCCATCAACAACTAAAAAAAATACTTAAAAAAAAGAAAGAAAGAAAATAGAATGATATCAAAATAATATCCTAAGTTTCTATGTTACAGTATTGGACAAAGAAAGAGGTGAACCTAAACAGAAGGATGGAAATGATAACCATCTCAGCAGAAATCACTTGAAGAAGGTAAAAATGAAAGGTAATTACTGTGATACCAAAAGCAGGTTCATAGAATATCATCAAAATTAGATTTATGAGGGAAAAATAGAAGGCTCGAATAAGTAAAATCAGATAGTAAAGGGGAAACATTACTGCCCAGTTTACACCAAGAAAAGAATATTCAAAGAAGAATAATAGGAACAGTGGTGTGCCAGTACATTAGATGATTTAGATTAAATGGGCAAATTTCAAGACACACAAAACTATGAATGCTGATTCAAGGAAAGCAATAATCTGAACAGACCTAACAAGCAGTGTTGTACTCAGATTGCTGTTATTGCTTTTAATAATAAAATCAACTGTGCACCAAGAAAATATTTCCAGAGCTATAACTGCTAAAATTCTTCCAAACATTTGCAGGAAGATTTGCTATCAGTCTTCGAACTTTCCAACAAGTGGTAGAAACACCATCTCATCCAATGAAGCAGTATCACTATAATACCAAAGCTATACAAAGATAACACAAGAAAATAAAACTTCAGACCAATATCTCTTAAAAATATTGCCACAAATTCCTTCAAAACTGCAAGGAACCCAGCAATATACAGAAGTACCTTTACCCACCACCAAGTTGGAGTCATCCAAGAAACGGCGTTGAGGGGCCAAGAGTTACTTAACATACTGCACTGCATCAGAACAATCCCAAACCCAAATTGCCATCTCAGCAGATGGACAGACTGATTTGATTGGCTGAATCATCTCATCTTCATTAGTTCTCCAGAGAGTCTCTGGTGTTTGGATGTGCGTTGGGTGGAGATCAGAACCTGGAGGGGTTTTGCTCTTCATTTTGGTGGACACCTGTCAGACTTGGTCGGTTCTCAGGGGGAGGCAGCTCTTCACCCTTCTCAGTTCCCACTTCGTCTGCCGTGCTGCCTTTCAGGCATAGGTGCATACATTTTATCGAGTTAAGAAAGGTATTCCGAGTTCTTTATTACAAGTGGGATATGTTTTTAAAATTTTTTCAGCCAGGTGCAGTGACAAAGGCCTATAATCCCAGTGGCTTGGGAGGCTGAGGCAAGAGGATTGTAGGTTTGAAGCCAGCCTCTTATCAACCAACTTAGCAAGGTCCTGTCTCAAAATGAAAAATAAAAAGAGCTGGAGATGTAGCTTAGTGCTTAAGCACCCCTGGGTTCAATCCCTGGCACCAAAACAATAAGAACTTTCTATGTCTGTGGGATGATCACACTATTTTTTCAATAGATCTATAAATACAGTAAAATGCATTCATTGATTTCATAATATTAAACATTTCTTTATTCCTAGAAGGAATTTAAAAGAGCAGTCCTTCTCAGTTTCATGGTGTTTCTCTTGGTCATCCACTGAGAGTTCTGCTCCATCCAGGCCTTAGGTTCTCTCACTCTGGTGGCCTCAGCAGTCCCTGGCGTTCCACTGCTTTCTGAATGTTGTTTTCTCCTTGAATCTCCCTCTAAGCTGCAGACCCCTGTCCACTTGGCTCCCCAGTGTTCCACCACAGAGGCTCCAACGTGGGCGTTGCAGGTCAGTCCGCCTCCTGCCCTCACGGTCACTTCCCTTTCCTCAGCTGCAGTCTTGAGCGCCTGTGTCTACTTAGGAAGTGAGCTCCCGTCTTTCACCTCTGCACAGCCAGTGGGCACCAGATTCTCGTCCTGTTTTTTCCCCATTTTATCATTTTTCCCTTTTTCTGCTGTCTTCCACTTCGTGTGCTTGATGTGAGGGTTAGCTGTGTCACCAGTTTCTTCCCCTCTGACTCTCCTTTCATTTCTCCCCAGCTCTCCTTGCATGGGATGACTTTCAGAGTGCAGGCCTGTTAGGTAACTTGCCGCTTCTCCATGGCCTCTCCTGTTTATGTCTGTGTTTTAGGAAGTGGGTGGTGGCCACTTTGTATGGACACTAGAAAGTCTGAGTTGAGGAGGGAAACACAGTGATGTGCTTCTCTCTATGTGGAGTCTGAGCTGCCAGAACTTAGGAGAAGTTCTAAATGGAAAATCACTGCACACTGTTCCTTAAGCACGTCACCTCCTGGGCTGCTCTTCTCAGCACAGGGACGTCCTGCGTGTGGTGCGACTGGCAGGTTTGTGCTTTGACAGCAAGACCTCCTTTGCTCCATTGGGGTGGGAATGCTTTTCTGTGGACGAGCTGAACCCCTGGGTCATGTCAGCAAAGTGCAGCCTGAATAAAGAGCAGGCTGTTTTCTGCTCTCGCCTTCGTGTTCTACGCTGAACATGTGGCTCCATCTGTCCATCGTATTGCTTCAGCTGTGTTTTTTCTTATGTCTTTAGACTGGATTGTCAGCTCTTTTCAGAAGCAAAGCTTCATTCCTCCTGTTCTTGCTAGAAATAAAGACAGTTCTAAATCTAAGGGGGAATTACAGAATGGTATTTCTTGGAGTACTGAATTTCTACAGAGAAAACAATCAGCTTGCACCTTAGGTGAGAGGCACATTCTTACAAAAGTGTGAGTGCTCATGGTTCTGTTCTGACCCGGAGCTAAAGATGTGGGGTGAGAGAAATGTTCCTTTACAGGGTCCAGTGTCCTTTGAGGATGTGTCTGTGGACTTCACCTGGGAGGAGTGGAAGGCCCTCAGTGACTCTCAGAGAAACCTCTACAAGGATGTGATGCTGGAGACCTACAGCAGCCTTGTGTCCTTGGGTGAGTGACACTCCTGGTAACCCTAGTGGCAGTTGTTTTCTTTGGGGTTGGCAAATGTAGGAACCATTTCTAAGTTTTAATTCTAATTATGTCTTATATATTTTAGCTGACACACTGTAATTGCACATTTTTTATGCAGTGTGATGTGGCCACCACTCTTCTAGCCTGTTCCTTTGGCTCAGCTTTGGCTTCACACATGCGTGATAGTATCTGGTGCTTGTCTTCCTGTGCTGGACCTGTCTCATTTAGCATGATGTCCTGCAGCTCCCTCTGCATCACTACAATTGACATTGAGGTTTTTGGCCAGTGCTGTCCCTGGTGTTCATGCACCATGTTTTCTTTGTTCACCTGTGAGTGGACACTGTGGTGGATTCCATCTTGTGGCTTTTGTGCCCAGTGCTGCAGTGGACGTGCACATGCACACAGCTCTTCCGGGCCCCAGCTTCGCTTCCTCCACTTGTGCTATTCCAGTCGTGGGCCACCTGCATCTGGGGGAGCTCTGCTGCTGGTTCTCAGTGGCCTCTCTGCCCCACACTCCCTCAGCAGTGTAGTTTTCCTTCCTCTGCCTCCACCAGCACTTGACCGTGTCATTTGGTGACAATTATTCTCACCGGGACAGTGGCGCCTCGCAGTGGTTTCCATTTGCTCTTCCCTGGCAACAGGAGGTGCTGAGCATCTATTGGTGAACTCCTGGGCTCTTTGTGTGTCTCTTTTGAGAAACGTCTTTTCAGGTCATTCACCTGATTTTTTAACTGGAATGTTTGTTTTCTGGTCTTGAGTTGAATTCCTTCTGTGCAATGAAAGCTGCTCCCTGTTGGAGGAAGACTTCATGAGCATCCTCTCCCGCTGCATGCTGGCTGCTCTTCCTCCTGCCCTTTCCTGCATAGAAGCCTGACCCACAGAGCAAGCCCCGTCTCAAAAGCAGAGCTTCACCTCAGTCAGTTCGCGGAAGTGTCCCCCTCTGTTTTCCTGAGCAGTTTCCTGGTTTTACCTCCTGGGTTTAAGCCGCAGTACACACTGAGTTGGTTTCTGTGTATGGTGAGAGAGGAGGCTCTGCCATTTTTCTTCAACACATAGATAAATAGTTCTCTCAGCATTTACTGAAGAAAGCTTCCTTTCTAGATGTCTGATCTTGCTGCCTGGGTGGAAATCCAAGGACTGTGATTATGTGAACTTACCACCAGTATCTCTGTCACTCCCCTTGGTCTGTTGGTCTGTTCCCATGCAGTACATGCTGTTCTGTGCATGGCCGTCTTGCAGTGTGTTTTGGAGACAGATTTTGTGATGACTACAGATTTGTTCTTTTTGTTCAATATTGCATTGATTTATGGTGTTTAGAACTTTGTTCTTCTGTACAAATGCCGTTGATATGTAGGTAAAGGTTGTATTGAATCTGCAGATCATTTGGGTATTCTAGCAGTGTTCTTCTGATTAATGACAGCAGGATGCTTGTCCGTTTTTTATGTCCTCTTCACTTTCAAGATGTTTTCTTTTTCATTAGCTATTATGAACAGGATTACTTTCATGATTTCTATCTCAGTAATTTTACTATTGATATAAAAAAATTACCATTTTTATGTTGATTTGTTTTCTGCAACATTACTGGATTCCTGTATAGGTTTTTGCTGGAGTCTTTGGTTTTCCTATGTGTAAAATTATGTAGTTGCTCTATCAGGATAACTTTACCTCCTTTCTGATCTGGGTGCCCTTTATTTGGTTTTCCTTGTCCTATTGCTGTGGCTAAGACTTACAGACTGCACTGAATAATTGTGGTGAATATGGACATGCTTGTCTTGTCCTAGATCTTAGAGGAAATGACTTCAGGTTTTCCCAATTTGTTAAGACATAGGCTTGGATTTTTGCCATATGTAGCTCCTGTTGTGTTGAGGTACAATTCCTTTTTATCTAATTTTTTAGAGTTGTGTTGAGGAAAAGCTGTTGAGTTTTATCAAATTCCTTCTTATGTCAGTTGAGATGTTTATGTTGTTAACCTTCTTTCTGTTGGAACCCTGAATTACATTTAGGAATTCGCATGTGTTGAGCCAACATTTCATCCTTGGTCAAGTCACACATGAGCCTGGTGTATAATCTTGTGTTCTGTTGGATTGGATCTGGTAAAATATATTCATCAGAAATATTGGTCTGTAGTTTTTCTTTTGTGTTTTTGTCTGGTTTTGGTATAAGGGTAATGCTGATATTATACAATGAATTTAGGAGGGTTCCCTTAATTTAAAATAATTTGAAAAGAATTAGTGTTATTTTTTTTTAATTTGAAGCTGCTAATTCTGAGCTCTTTTGTGGGAGACTTTTTAATACTGAATCAGTCTCATTACTTACTGTTGGTCTGTTCAGACAGACCATCATGTGTATCATCATGTGTATCATGATGATTCAGTTTTCTTCAGCTTGGGTAGAATGCTCTGTGCAAGTGTGTTAGGGCCTTTTGGTCTCTATCATGGTTAACAGCAGTGTTTCTCTGTGTTTTATCAGGGCCATCTATCCAGTGACTGTTGAAGTATTGCTTTAGCCTTCTGCCGCTCCTTTCAGGTCTAGTAACATTTCCGTATCAAGTTGGTGCTCATGCTCCAGCACAGGCGAGCCTACATTTGTGGATGGAACCCTTTGCCGTTATATAGTGCCCGTCTCTGTCTTCTTTGGTACCCTGTGGCATAGGTGCAGGTGCTTCAGCTTGCTTTGCGTCTGTTTGCAGGCTGCATCTTTTCCACCCTTCCACTTCAAGCCCTTGCTGCCTCTACAGGTAAAGTGGTTTTCTTTTCAGCAGCTTATCCTTGGGTCTAAGTTTATTTTTATCCATTCAGCAAGTCTATATCTTTTCTTGGTAAATTGTGTTTATATTCATGGTCATTTTTTATATGACATCTTCCCTCATTCTGTAATTTTCTAGGTTGTTCTGTGTTCTCTACTTTCTTCCTCCCTGATCATCTTGTCTTTTGGTGGCTTTCTATATTGGCGGCCTGTGTGTCCATTCTGCAGCTGAGTTTCAGGCCTCCATGTGCTGTGAGGATGGTAGTTGCCGTCCTCCTACTTCTAGTACAGGACTTCCTCAGGCATTTGCAGGGCTTGGTGGCGATATCAAATGCCCTCAGATTTTATTTATCTTGAAAAATCTTGTATTTCTTCATTTCTGAAGGATAGCTTTATTTGGATTATTGTTTGTTTGCTTGTTTTTGTACCAGGAATTGAACCCAGGGGCACTTAATCACTGAGCCACATCCCCAACCCTTTTTATGTTTTTATTTTGAGACAGGGTCTTGCTGAGTTGCTAAGGCTAGCCTTGAACTTGTGATCCTCCTGACTTAACCTCCTGAGCCACTGGGATTACAGGTGTTCACCACCATGCCCAGATGAAGGATAACTTTTCTAGGTGTAGTATTTGGGGCTAGCATTTTTTAAAGGATTTTTAATATATCCTCCTATTGTATTCTGGCCTTTAAGGTTTTGGCTAAGAAATCTGCTTTTCCTATTCATTTTTTTTATCTGTAACTTGATGTTTTCCTCTTACAGTTTTCATAATTCTGTTTCTCTTGTACTTCTGATAGTTTCATTATACTGTGACTCAGAAATTTTTTGATGAAATCTCTTAGGCCCCTCTGAGTTTCCTGGATCTAGATGTCCATGTTTTCCATGATCTAAGTTTCACCAGTTACTTCATTGCATAAGGTTCTCTTCTTCTGGAATGGCCGTAATGGAAATGTTTCCTTGTAAATGACGTTCCAAATGTCTTAAAGGTTTTCTTCATTTTTTAAAAAATTTTTTAAAAATTTAACTTGGTGATCTCCAAACACCCATATTCAAGATCAGAAATTTGTTTTTCTTCTTCATCAATTCTGTTGAAGCTTTCAGCTGGCTTTTCTTTTTTAAAAAAATTTCATTAATTACATTCTTTGGCACCAAAATGATGGTTACTTTTGCAACCTCTGGCTCTTGGGCCTACGTATCACAAGCTGTCTTTCTGATTTCCTGTTATCTGCCTGTATTCTCTCAGGTCTGCTTGCACTTTCTCACGTCACCTCTGGAATTCTTTCTGTCTGACTCTTCTTCACTGTTAGGTCCCAGCCCCTGAGGAGTGAGTGCCAGCCATCTCTCATGGATGTCCCCACTCGTGTTGTCCCGGCTCAGTTCCTGAGGGCAGGCAGCTGTCCTCAGTGACCCAGCGTTGCAGTTTGGAACAAGTCTCCCATTGTTTTCCATTACTAGGACACAGCATTATTAAACCTGAGAGGATCTTCAAGTTGGAGCGAGGACCTGGGCCATGGATGGCAAAGGAAGCCGCACACCAGCACCTCCCAGGTCGGTCCACGCCTCCTGCCAGGGAGGTTAGGGCAGCGGCATTTCAGCAGACAGTGGTCATATGGGATGTTCTCACCAGTTTATCCCAGTCCCTGTCCCAAAGGCAGCTGGTCTCATGCCTCAGACACAAAGATTATTATTTCTTATGTTTGAATACATTTCCCTTCTTTGTTGTGGATATGTAATTTTTTGATAGGTTTACCTAAAATCCAATTCCTATTTGGTTCTTGTTAGACATTTTTGCTGATTACTTAGTTTCTCAAAATTCCTGAGGTAGTTGTTTCTAAGAACCCTAAAATAGATCAGATTAGGGAGTTGAAGATCAATGTCACCTTCTAGTGTGGGAAGATCATTTTCATCAGTATAGAGTCTTCTAGGTTTCTACTGAAGCTTCTTGGTGAACAATGAGGTGAGCTGCTTTTTCCCTAAACTATATTCCCACTGAGGTGAGGAACAAGTCATCCATGCCTGCATCCTGTAAGTAGCTAATCCAGGAAAATATTTCCATTGCAAATATGAAAGAGAAGCCATGTAGGATGGGATATTACACATATCTTCTGTAAAAACTAACTATAGAAAAAGAACAGGCAAAAGAAATGGAAGGTAAAAGTAATTGCTGATATCTACTGCAAGGCACTAGGTGAATATTTCAGCTAAATGTTTCCCAGTTTCAAGAGAGTCAAATAACCCAAGCAAAAAAGTAGCATGATCTGATGCTAGCATATATTAATGTAATTTCTTGAGTTTACTCCAGACAAAAGCCACACATACACACATCATAAGTCAATATAATTGTCTGGAAGCCTTATGTCATTGACATAAAAAGACTTCTTTACCTTTATGTTTGAATTCTATAAGAAATGCTTACATGTATTTCACAGATATTGCTTTTATTCAACTTTAGATGTCCAGAAAGTGAATGACCAAGTTGAGACCAGCCAAGATCACGCCGCAAGACATCTCTGGCAAGATGTCACAGCCAACAGCCACCCCTCAGCAGAGGAGAGGTGTGAATCAAGAAGAACACGTGACGTGAGCTTACTCCATATCCCAGAGCTGACTGCGCAGAGTGGAAGCTCCTCAGGGACCAAGTCTCAGGACCTTCACGGGTGGGAAGATGAGCTTCTCCACAGTGAGCATGGTGAGGTACAGGCGAGAGAGAAGCCTGGTGACCTTAAGGCGACTGGGAAGTCCCTTGGATGTGCCGAGCATCTTAGTCCGGAGAGCAAAGTCCAGAGTGTGCAAGGCCATTGGCAGCTTTATGGGCAGAGGAGAGCCTTGGCCAGGAGGGCAGTGCTGTCGATACAGGAGATACTTAATATGGAAGACACCACCAGCACTGGCCATGAACATGCAAGACCCCTTGGTAAGGCACTGCCTAGTGCCCAAGGGGTGAGTCGAGTGAAGGAGAGAAGTTTTGACTATAAAGTGCGTGGGGAAACATTCTGTAAAAAGTCTGAGCTCACTGAGCATAAGACAGTACCTAGTGGACAGGAGCATAGTGAGCACAGTGGTTGTGACGGGCCTGTCATTGGGGGGCTGTGCCTTTCAGTCCATGAGAGAGCAGATGCAGGGCAGAAGCCACGTGGGCGTAATGAGCATCAAGACATCCATCAGAAGACACAGGTGAGGGTGCGTCAGGGAATCCAAGGAGAACAGCCCCATGGAGCATATGAAAGTGAACAAAGCTTTAACCAGGAGGAAAAACTCAGGAGCCATCAAAGAACCCACATAGGGGGCAAGCCACACGCATGTGAAGAGTGCGGGAAGACCTTCTCCTGTAAATCCCAGCTCCTTGCACACCAGAGAACCCACACGGGTGACAGGCCCTACGCGTGTGAAGAGTGTGGGAAGACGTTCAACCAGAAGTCAAACCTCAGGGTGCACCAGAGAACACACACGGGTGAGAAGCCGTACAGGTGCAGTGTGTGCGGGAAAACGTTTTACTGTAAGTCACATCTCACCAGGCATCAGGGAATCCACTCAGGTAAGAAGCCGTATGAATGCAGCGAGTGCAGGAAGTCCTTCTACTGTAAGCCACACCTCACTGTGCACCAGAGAGTTCACACGGGTGACAAGCCCTACGCGTGTGAAGAGTGCGGAAAGACGTTCAACCAGAACTCAAACCTCAGGGTGCACCAGAGAACACACACGGGTGAGAAGCCCTTTGAATGTGATGTGTGTCAAAAGGCCTTTTACCACAAGTCACACCTGCAGAGGCATCGGGGAACTCACAGGTGAGAAGCCTCACGCACGTCAGCCTGCGGGGTGTTCCTCCAGAAGTCTCCTTCACTGCTCACCAGAGGACTCACATGGGAGGGCACTGAGGACTGAGAATGTGGGCAGCTCCCATGGAAGCACACTCACCAGGCAACACAATGAGGACATACTTCTAAGAGTGCAGAAGCAGATGTCATGGCAGGGCGCAGGAGAGCCAAGCCCCGTGCAGTGGAGATGCGTGTTCTCCAACAGCCACGCTCGCTCCAGGACTCAGCCATCATGCAACTGCTGCCAACCTGGCCCCCGCGAAGCCTCCTGTTCATTTCCTTCCCTAGGTTTGCATGTGCTGTGGTTCTAAAGTGGCCATCACAGCAGGTCATGGTCACTCTGATTAGAAAGCAGAGGTCTCCCTGCTTCTCTCACAGAATTTCCCATTTTCAGTTTACACGAGGGCCAGGCTGGACCTCTGCACGTGACAGGCTCGGAGAACTCACGTCTCCTGGACTGCAGAGCTCACACAGAAGAGACTTGTGCTGTCACTCTTCCTTCTCAGGTCATGTCATCAAAAGTAAAAGCAGCTGTGGTGAAATTGCAAGAAATTGTGAATGCCTTATCAAGTACAGACATTTAATTGAACAGTTTGAATAAAGTAAATCTTAAATTCCTTTAATGTGTGAATTTTTTTAACAAAATTTCAAATTTTTTTTAAAAATTTTGGTGCATTATAATTACCCATAGTTGTGGGAATCGTTGCTGCATATTTGAGCTTGCACACAATATAACAATATAATTTGTTCAATTTTGTTCCCCACTACCCAGATTTTTATGTATAAGAAATTATAATGGCTGGGTGTGATGGCACATACCTGTAATCCCAGTGGCTTGAGAGGCTGAGGCAAGAAGATCATGAGTTCAAACCTAGCCTCAGCAGTTTAGCAAGGCCCTTAGCAACTCAGTAAGACATTGTCTCTAAATAAAACATAAAATGGGCTGAGGATATGGCTCAGTGGTTAGGCATCCCTGGGTTCAATCCCTGGTACCAAAAAAAAAAAATAGTAATGAAGCCAGGCACAGTGGCACACGCCTCTAATCCCAGCACTTAGGGAGGCTGAGACAGGAGAATTGCAAGTTCAAAGCCAGCCTCAGCAATGGTGAAGCACTAAGCAACTCAGTGAGACCCTGTCTCTACATAAAACACAAAATAGGGTTGGGGATGTGGCAATGGTCAAGTACCTCTGAGTTCAATGCCTGGTACCAAAAAAAAATCATAATGAATGAAAATTTATTTGATTTGGACATTAATTTTCAAAGGAAAAGTGTTAAATACTGTAGTGGAAACTTTTAAAGTATCTTGACTATGTACCTGGAAACACCTGTGAATCAAATATGAATCTGACACTGCCCATCAGCACACTGGTCTGAGCCTTGGGGTGTTGTGGTTTTAAAGCTGGAGGTAATAGCTGTTCCTGTTGGGATGGGCAGGGCTGGGCTTCTGTGGAGGAGACTGCCGTGCACGCACCCATACGTGTATAGTCTGTGTGCTGTGGTTTTTTTTTTTTAGTTGTAGATGGACACAATATTTTATTTATTTTTATGTGATGCTGAGGATCGAACCCAGTGCCTCACGCATGCGAGGCAAGTGCTCTACCACTGCACTACAATCCCAGCCCATGCTGTGTATATTTTGATTTAACAAACATTCCATGATGGAACCCAGCATAACTGCTTTTCATCCTAATTTATGTGGCGGGGGCTTGGGTGTATCCCAGGGCAGTGCTCACGCTCAGCATGCAGGAGGCCCTATTTCGGCACCCAGCATAAATAAACATTTCAAGTTACATTAAATTTTCCATCTTAAATGATATTCCAACTCACTGATACCATCCTGGACACTCACACACACAGGCAGGTAATAGTGAATCCATTCTTTCCTTTTGAGTTTTGAGAGGTTTCTAGAAAGTGTTGGATGCACACAAATAACACCTGGTGTTCCATGGAGGATTTCCTGGGGTCATTAGCTATCAAGGTCATTGGCACATTTGAGAAGAATGATTGTCATGGGCAAAAATTACATTTTATCATTTAAATGTCCTATCACTAAATTTGTTCAGCTATGTTTATTAATTTTCTATTACAACAGCATAACAAGTGGTATAAACAACACTCTTACTTTCTTACAGTTTGCACATCGGGAGTCCAGCAGACTCAGCTGGGCTCTCTTGTCCCACAAGACTAAAACCAAGGTGTCAGAGGCATGAGCTCTGTCCTTGGGGCCCTAGGAGGAATCCACTTCCAGGACCATAAGTGTTGAGAATGCTGTCCCACAGTGCTCGCAGTGGCACAAGATCATACTGCCATGTCCTGACATCCTCTTCTGTCATCGCTGTCTTTTCTGATTAAAATGCATGTTGGACCTCTCTAGATAATCCAGGGTGATCCTGCTGTTTTAAGGTCACATGATTAGTAACCTTTGTTATGTCTGCCGAGTGGTTTTTTGCATGTGATGTAACAACCACAAGAGTGGAACCAGGATGAAGTCCAACTGCAACATTATGAGACCAGTGAAGTTTGCCGTGAAAACATTTATTTATTTAGTTAGTTAGTTAGTTTTTAGTTGTCAATGGATCTTTATTTATTTATATGTGGTGCTGAGAATCAAACCCAGTGCCTCACACATGCTAGGTGAGTGCTCTACCACTGAGCCATAACCCGGCCCATGAAAACATTTAACAATTGTCAAGCTGGCAAATTACCACTTACAAAAGTTTTATGCTATATTATACTGCACTTTACATGTTTAAATACATTTCCTGTGTTAACATTCTACAAGTGTGTTAACTTTTTTTCTATAAAAATTTCACATGAACTTGCATTGTGTGAATCCCATGACTTCTGATGCTTCCTGTTGGCATCACATTTTCCTTGCACTTCTTCTGAAACCCTTAAGTTCTGTGTGTAATTCCATGCTCTGCAACTGATGTGCAATGTAAAGCTCAGAAGAACTCTGCCAGTTCAGTAGAGGGAAGGAAACAGAGGGATGGAGGAGGGAGGGGAAGTCCTGGGGACTGAATATGAACAGATTATATTCCAGCTGTCATAATTATGTCAAAATGAATCCTATTGTCATGTATAACTAAAACAACCAATAAAAATAATTAAAAATAAAGATCTTATTGGAAAATGTAAAAAAAAAAAAATCCCAAGATTAGAAAGAAACTTAAGTTGGAAAGACTTGGAGAAACAATCCGTGCTTTGGACTGGTACCTCAGAGGTTAGGCTTCAGTGTTCTGTTCCTCCTGGGCATCCTGTCTACCTCTAGAGATTCAGGATTAGTAAGAGCCTCCCAAATACTCCAGTGTCTCCTTGGACATGGGATCTAGGAGCTAGTGATGCGGGTGATTACCACATTGGAAAAAGGTTCCCAGATAAAACATCAACACTTCAGTACTGCACTTGTTGCCATGGCAGTGACAACAGCAGTTGTTTTGGTGTTTTGGATTTTTTACTTTTTAGATATTCTTGACAGTAGAATGTAGTTTGACGTACTGTACATACCTGGAGTATAACTTCCCTTGCGGAGGAAGGATCAGGACACAGCTGTGCAGGTGTATCTGGTGCTGTGGCTGCCCCCTCCAGTGTACCTGTGCTGACCATTGCAGGGAAGCCCGTGCACGGACTGCAGATTGGAATCAGGTGAACCTTGCATATTTCATATCGGGTGCAGACTGTGAAGGACATTTTGCATTTCAGGAGTCTAGATGTGTGATTTTGTTGGAAATGGGATTTTTCTGGATTTGATCCTGGTCCAGAGCCAAAGCCACTGAGACAGGAGGAATTGCCCCTCAGGCATGAGATGAACCCATAAGAGAGGTTGTAACCCTGAGGTGTAACCCTGCCCACCTTTCCCTGTGAGCACCTAACATAACTCAGTGCCATCCTCGGGGTAATGCAGTCTGTTTCAAGATGCCCAAAGACTAAATTGTATTCCATCCAGCATTCAGCCCACTTTGCACAAATGGTAGAATTTTTTTTTTTGTTTATTTTTTTAGTTGTAGGTGACAGAATATCTTTATTTTATTTTTATGTGGTGCTGAGGATCGAACCCAGTGCCTTATGCGTGCTAGGTGAGCACGCTACCACTGTGCCATAATCCCAGCCCCACAAATGGTAGAATTTTAAGGGCAGCTAAAGACTAGTGTAGATTTCTAATTACTGTCCAGTTCTATGAAGAATCAGTGAATCCAGGTGAGAATGTGTTCTCACTCACATGCATGAAGATGGAGAAGTTCTGTCTTCCCTGAAACCTTGACGACCATGGTGACTATTTGCAGTCTTGAAATGGAGAGGCAGCATTTAGGGAAAGGTGAGCATACAATGGTGGATTTCAGATAGCAGCTGTCAGCCTCAAGTGTGGTGTGCTTTTCTTTTCTCTTAAAAACTACTCTCAACTCAAATCTGCCATTTCAACTTATAATGTCTGAGGTTCCAGGCCTCACAGATTTCATTGTTAATGGTTGTACCACGAATGTCATTCAGAAATTTTACTTCACTGACAACTATTTTACCTAACTAATGTCTTATTTACAGCATGGACTAAAATGGTGCTGATTAGTTTCCACCCCACACTATTATGTACTAGTGTATTGTGTCCCATAGTTCAATACAAGAAATGTGATTATTTGATAATTCCTGTGGCAGGTGGCATTGTGCTTTTTTTTTTTTTTTTTTTTTTTACAGCATGTAAGCAAACGAATCTTTCTGTGTGCATCCTGACTTGTGTCCAATTTTTTGTTCATTGTGTCCAGCATGGTCCTAGGCAGGTTCCTGTAACTTCATACTGTAGTCACTGCATATGCATTTTGTCAAGATTTGAAAGTGTTAATCACATTTGATGTCGGTCTGTACAGTACTTTCACACGCATCAATAGAAACTTATGAAACTCAAAATTCCTCAATGGATTATAACAAATAGTAAAGTCAAAACTAAATATTCAGCTGGATTATTGAAGGAACTCAGCTCATTGGATTTGATGGTAGAGCATGGTTTTAAGTGCCCACTGTACACACCAGCCCACACAGCATCCAGTCTCCACTCAACCCTCCAGTATGTGATTTAATCAAATCAGTCTCTCTTGGCTTAAGTTCTCCTTATCTCTGTGATGGCTACACTGTCTCACAGATTTGTGTAGAATCAAAGACATTACCACATGTGTGTTCTTTATGGGAGTTATTTGTACATTACAAATCTACTTTAAATGGAGTTAATTCTAATGTTGAAAACCTGTTAAATCTGTAAGTAAATATGTCTAGGAACTAGTAGTAAGTGGAGAACATTGGATTTTAGTTAAACTTTAAAGGTAGCTAGCTCATACCTCATTTTTCCTTGTAGCATCCTTTTGCTTGGTAGATAAATACCAGTCGAGAACTGACAGAATGTCCACTAGGAATTTAGCATTGGGAATGGTCTTACTGGGCACTATGATTGGAATCTTGGGAAATTGCTTCTCTCCATTATCTCTTCCTTTGCTTCTCTGGGTGCAAATTAAGGCCCACAGATTTGGTCATTAAGCACCTGATGGTAGTAAACTCATTCTTTCTCTTTAGGGGGAGTCTGCCAGGCAACAGTATAGCAAAAGCAATTCTAAACCAAAAAAGCAGTGCTGGAGGAATCATAATTACCTGACTTCAAGTTATACTACAGAGTTATCGTAACAACTGAATGTACTGGCATAAAAACACACAGATCAATGGTACAGAATAGAAGACAGACAAAGCCACATATCTACAATCATCTGATCTTTGACAAAGGTGCCAAAAACATACATTGGAGATAAGACAAACTTTTTAACAGATGGTGCTGGAAAACTGGGTTACCCATGTGTAGAAGAATGAAAATAAATACCTCTCACCCTGCACAAAAATCAACACAAAATGGATCAAAGACCTTGGAATTAGACCAGAAACTATACAACTCCTAGAAGAAAATAGGGTCAGCACTCCAGCATGTAGGCATCAATGGCAACTTTCACAACAGGATCCCTAAAGCTCAGGCAATAATGCCACGAGTTAACAAATGGGATGGCATCAAACTAAAAAGCTGCACAGCAAAGGTGACAATTAGGAATGTGAAGAGAACACGTGGAATGGGAGGGAAATCTCTGCCAGCTGCTCCTCTGACAGGAGTAAAAACCAGAATATACAAACAGCTCCAAAAACTTAACATGAATGGACAGATGAACTAAACAGTTCATCTGCTGGCAGTTAATGAATGGACAGATGAACTAAACAGACAATTCTCTAAAGAAGAAATGCAAATGACCAACTAATACATGAAAAAACATTGAATATCTAAGTAGTTAGGGAAATGCAAATCAAAACTGCACTGAGGTTTTATCTCACACCAGTCAGAATGGCAGTGATAAAGAATGCAAATGCTGGGGCTGGGCTGGGGCTCAGTGGTAGGGCACTTGTCTACCACATGTGAGGCACTGGGTTCAATCCTCAGCACCACATAAAGATAAAGAAAGTAAAGTTATAAAAAATTGATAGATTAAAAAGAATACAAATAATAACATGCTGGAGAGCATATGGGGGAAAGGAATACTTTTATACTGCTGGTGGGGCTTTAAATTAGCATAACCACTATGGAAATCAGTATGGAGGCTCCTCAAAAACTAGGCATGGAACCACCATATAACTCAGCTCTATCACACTTCAGTATTTATCCCAAAGAATTAATGTCATCTTACCACAGTGATACATGCACACCCATGTAGCTGAACCTAGCTACATTGTGTGTCCCTTGAAACTAATTCAGGTCACCTATTATGTTTTCAGGGTGGTTTGCACTCTGAAATTTTTGTGTCTTTAATCATCAAATATACTAAAACATGTCTAATTTTATCTTTTTTTCTTCCTTGTTTTCCATACATTTTGGTTAGATCTTTGTGGAATGAATTTATATTTCCCACAAAAGGGGAAATATCTTGGGGCTGGGATTGTAGCTCAGTGGTAGAGCACTTGCCTCGCATGCGTGAGGCCCTGGGTTCGATCCTCAGCACCACGTACAAAGCAATAAAATAAAGACATTGTGTCCATCTACAACTAAAAAAATATTTTTTAAAAAAAGGGGGGAAATATCTTGACTGCTTCCAGGGTATGAATAAAAAAGGTGGAGAATGTATGGTTCTCTTCCCAAATTTAAAATTCTACCCCAAACATTCATGAGGAAAGCATGTCTTTCTTTCCCCTAATTGCAACCTTGGTTAAGCCCAGTGTTTGCTGTATCTTGTGCAGCACAGACAAAGGGAGTTTGTGAAACTAAACTTAGTTCTGTTTAAGTTTTATATAAACATCTTTATTGCTCTTTTTCCTGGCTTTTTTGTGTGTGGTACTAGGGATTGGACACAGGGGAGCTCTACCACTAAGCTACATGCCAAACCCTTTTTAAACTTATATTTTGAGGCAGAATCTCACTGAGTTTTGGAGGCCGGCCTCAGACTTGAAGTTCTCCTGCCTTAGATTTCCTGAGTCACTTGGATTATAGGCAGGCACCACCATTTCCAACTTTTTCTGGCTCTTCTATATAAAACATCTGGCTATAATAAACATGAAATCACTGAATGGCAGATGCTGAAGACAGAGGAAGAGGATCAACAAGAAGCCAAAACCTGGGGAGTGGGAAACAAGCCCAGAAGCTATGAAGGATGAAAGGATATTGCTTAGGGCCTGTCCTGATCCCCTGTGAGGAAACCTGGAGACCTTTGTAGAGTGATGTTCGGCTGGGACAGTGGCTGTGCCAGCTAAGGCCAGTTGGGGGGGGGGGGGACACTTGTGGCATCTGCCTGTCTCGTTCCCCTGCCTGACCCTTGAGAATTCTGTGGGATTCTTTGCCTCTTTGTGACATGGAACCCAGTGAGAAGCACGCTGGAGGCTGTTGCTCAGATTCTGGGTAATCTGAGTTCCCTGTAGTTGTACTTAAGCTGGACTCAGGCACTGATTCCAGCTTCTGGTGCTCTCTTCACCACATTGTGGTGAACCCATACTTAACAATGCCTGGATCCATCAGGGACAGAGGTAGTAAAGGAGCCCTTTCCCCACACCCCATCACAGCCTGGCTCTCACCTGTTGGGATCCCCACATTATTACATGGAGATGTCATCACAAAGAGATGACGTGCAGTGGCTTTGGTTTTGTCTTTTTGTCAAGCCCTTTGGAAATGCAGCTTTCCAAGCAAAGATCACAGCTTTTGTACAGGACCTATCACTGTATGTGATATGTCCAAGAATGATCCTGGAGCATGAGATTAGGTTATTAAGGGAGTAGAAAGTCTACACAGGAGATCAGAGTACCAGGACACAGGTTCTCCAGCTGTTTTCTGAGATCCAACTCAGGGTGGGCACCTTCTGAAGTTTGGCCTTCAGAGCCAACACTAACCCTCCAAAGACCACAATCACAGTCTCCTGGCAGCATTGGCATTTCTGTGGGTGAAATTCTGTGATCTTCCTGGGCAAAGCATCACTGGCTTTGCCCGGTGAAATCCATAGAAATTGAAAAGTAAAATCCATCAAATCCATACAGTATTCAAACATAGGGAACTATGGGACTGTGTTCATTCCTAGAAGCCTCAGAAAGTACTGGGGAAACCTCTCAAACTCAACCTTATGTGAATGTGTATGTTTTCATTTACATTTATTCATTTTGGAATGTTTATCTTGCTATAGGACATAAAGAATAAGCGCTCAGTGGTAAAGCGCTTGCCTCACAGGAGTGAGGCACTGGGTTCAATCCTCAGCACCACATGAAAATAAATAAAATGAAGATATTGTGTCTATCTTCTAAAAAGGAATAAGCTCCTTATGAGAGCAGTATAAGTGCCCCACACCCAGATATGCTGCCTCCACAGTGTGACTTTTCTTGTCTTAACATTTTCATGCACTTTCTACACACCAGAGCTGAAATACCCTTGAAAAACTCTACAAACGTAATGAATGTGGCACAGATTTTATTCAAATTTTACATCTTACTCAGCTCCAGAGAACTCATACTGGAGAGAAGCCCTACAAACATCAAGAATGTGACAAGGCTTTTAATCAAAGCTTCAATCTCATTGTACATGAGAGAACTCATACTAGAGAGCAGCCTTGTGGCTACGAACATTGTAGAAAAACTTTTAACAGAAGTTCAACGCTGAATCAACACTAGGGGATTTATACTGGATAGAGACCCTGCAAAGGTAAAGAAGGTGGCAAAGCCTTTAGCAATAGCTCAAAATTGACTAAACACTGGAAATTCACACTGGAAGTAAACATTAGGATGCAGGTGATATACTAAACCCTTTGCTCAAATTTCAACATCAGGAAATCCATAGATTATTCAAACATTGTATCTTTCATGACTGTGGAAAGACTTCTCCATGATGTGCACCTTATGAAATATAAAAATATTTATAGTGGAGAAAAGGCTTGAGAAATACAAAATGTGGACCAAGCCTTTTCCTGCACCCCTGTCTGGATGTGTGTACGAGGACTGGAGATGGAGAGGTGAGCTTTTCTCTACACCCTCTGCCTGGATGTGAGAGGATGGGAGATGGAAAGATGAGCCTTTATCTGCACCCCATGTCTGGATGTGTGAGTGGACTGGAGATGGATGGGTGAGCCTTTCTCTGCACCCCCTGTCTGGATGTGTGTATGAGGATTGCAAATGGAGAGGTGAGCCTTTCTCTGCACCCCATGTCTGGATTTGCGAGAGGACTGGAGATGGAGATGTGACCCTTTCTTTGCACCATGTTTCTGGATGTGTGAGAGGACTTGAGATGGAGATGGGAGACTTCTTTGTACCCGCTGTTTGGATGTCAGAGGACTCGAGATGGAAATGTTCTGTAATCACAAAAAGTGTGGCATTGCCTTTGACTTTTGCTTAACAGTTACTGGACATCATTAGTCTATATGGTGGAAATTATCTTCACAGACATCAGAGTACAATGCAGATAGCTCATTTGGAAGGCTATAATTTTATTATAAATCTAAAACTACTAAATACCCTGGCTCTTGAAATCTTGAGAAAACACAATTCTCACATAGATCATTATATCAGATGAAAAAGACTTATTCCTGAGTGGTTTTTTCCTGTATTTTCCAGTGATTTTACAGTGGATCATGAAATACTTGATTTACATTGTTCATGACTTTTGATACTAAATCCAAGTGAGTGTTTCTTGCTAAATGAAATCAACCTATCCCAAAACATCAAGGCCAAATGCCCTCTCTGATGTGGGGATGCTGACTCCCAACAGGCTGGGTTGGGGGAGGTTCACCAGCTTGGACATGGGGAGTAGGAGGAAGGGAAGGGAGATGGGAATGGGAAAGACAGTAGCATGGAAGGGACATAACTTTCCTTTGTTCATGTGTGAATACATAACCAGTGTATTCCCAAAATGGGGAGTTACACTCCATGTATGTATGCTATGTCATGTATACATTCTATTGTCATGTATAACTAAAAACTACAAAAAATGAAAAAGTGAGTGTTTTTTTAATGTGTTCACACTGTCATGTATTGATTCACATATTATTCTGCCACAGATATTAAGCCATTTATATTTTTAGGAAATAGTAAAAAAAAAAAATACTAGTGGATAGGTAGTGTAATACCAACTCTATTGATCCTTTTACACAATGTAATTAAACATCAGAATATTTGGAGAATATTTTTCCCAAAAGTATATTTTTATTCATTTCTGCTTTGTGTAATTAGTGGATAATTAGGCAGTTTTAGGAAAGATACAGTAATATAAAAGTAACCCCCAGATATCTTGAATCACTACTTTAAAATGTTACCCTTTGGCACTGAGGATGTAGCCCAGTGTTGGAACATTTGTCTAGCATGTGCAGGACCCTGGGTTCAATCCCCAGTACAGCAGAAAATAGAAAAAAAAGATTATAGTATAGTTTTGGGCGGAGGTTTCCATGTGTTACCCCTTTCGGTCAAAAAGAACACCCTCAGATGTTGGTTTTAACTTTAAAATGATGGGAATGTACAAATATCACAGTCTAGTGATACATTTTAGCAATAGAACTTGAGAGATAATATGTGATTGTGTGTGTGTGTGTGTGTGTGTGTGTGTGTGTGTGATGTGTGTTTGTGCTGTCTTTACAAGAAAAGGGAAATATTAAACTGAAAGATAATTTGAAAATTGTCCATAATTTCTAATAAATAAAAACGTCAACTATGAAAAACTCTGTTTTAGGGGCTGGTGGAGTAGCTCAGTGCTGGAGCACTTGCCTAGCACCACATAAAGATAAATAAATGATAAAGGTACTACGACCATCTACAAATAAAAAAATGTTAAATGCTTTAGATACACTGACCTAATTTCTCCAAAAGATCACGGTTCCTTGTTTAAAATCTCTGTGCCAAGTCTGACTCTTCTTGTTTGTCGCTCGTGCGACTCCTAGCTTAGGACTTGTTCAAAGTCTGCAAAGGATGGCTCCCGTGACCTGTGCAAGGACTTAGGAACGTCTTTCCGACACTCAGCGGCCTCCAGAGCTCAGCTGCAGAAGCGGTTCTGCAGTGGGCGTGTCGCCGGTCTCCTTGAGCCTTCCATTATTCCTTTGCAATGGGAAACTGTCCTTCAGACCGAGCGCTTCCTCAGTCTGTCGCGTAAGGAGTTCTCGAGCCACTTGGCTACGGCGACAGCTGGGAGGCCTCCATTTACGGGCTGGCTTCGGTGTCGCAGGACGGTGCAGGGTGCTGAGCCCGCTCGCCGGGAAGAAGGTGGCCCCCTGAGATCCGCGTGTGCGGGCCTGCGGGGAGGCCGGCGGCGGAGGCCTGGCGGCTGCGAGGCCCAGCCTGCCGGCGCCGCCACCTGCCGGCCCCGCTGCCCGCGCCGCGTCGCTCAGCATTTGTTTGGCGTGTGTCCAGTGCAAGCGTGAGCCCACTGCGTGGTGACCGCGTTTCAATTTATTTATTTATTTTTACGTGGTGCTGAGGATCCAACCCAGGGCCTCACGCATGCGAGGCCACAATCCCAGCCCCTGACCGCGTTTTAAAATTCTGCGTGAAACTCACTCGTGAGGTCGTGACCGCTGGGGCGCCGCGGGGCGGCTGGGCGGCGTCGGCGCCCGGTGCTCGGCGTGGCGACCGCGGACTCAGACCTCACGCCCTGTCACTGTCGCAGTGAGGACCTGAGATCCCCTGCGCTGTGACCGGGGACGCGGGGCTTCCCCACAGCTGCCGTGGCCCCGTCGAGGCCGAGGGTTCACCCCCTGCCCCTGCCCGGCCGGTCCTGGTGCCCGGGCTTCCACCAAGGGCCGCGGAGGGTCCCCGCCGCCGGGTCACCCTGCGGCCTCGCTCTCTGCGTGGTCACCCTGAGCTTCGCTTCATTGCCCATTGGGTACCCGTCTATTTTCTTTGGAGAAATGCCTGTTAAGTCACTTGTCTATTAAAATGGGGCGGGGGGTGGGCAGTAACTTGAGTTTTTCTGTTGTTTTGTTTTGTTTTTAATACGTTCTGATACTAGGCTTTTTCTCTCTTTCTTTTTTCTTTCTTTCTTTTTTTTTTTTTTTGTTGTTGTTGTTAGTGGTGGTGGTGGTACCAGGGATTGAACTTGGGCACTCTACCACTGAGCCACATCCCCAGCCCTATTCTGTGTTTTATGTAGAGACAGGGTCTCACTGAGTTGCTTAGGGTCTCACTGTTGCTGAGGCTGGCTTTGAACTCGAGATCCTCCTGCCTCAGCCTCCCAAAGTGCTGGGATTACAGGCGGGCGCTACTGCACCCGGCGCATACTAGGTCTTTTTTATCCAAGTATAATTTGCATTTGTTTTCTCCTATTCACTTTTTCGATTGTATCCTTTAATGCAGAAAACCATTTAAGTTGAATAAATTCCAATTTCTGTTGCACATATAAGAAGTGTCATTTCTAAGAACCTATGCTGGTATCCAAGGTCATGAGATTTTCACTGTTTTGCTAATATTTTTATGGTTTCAGCTCTCACATTTAGGTCCTTCATCTGTTTTAAGCTAAGTTTTGCATATAGTGTTAGGTTGTGGTCCAGTTTATATATGGATATCCCATCTGTGCAGGTCATTTGAAAACATCTCCTCCATCTCCTTGGCACCCTCTGCGAAAAACACTTGACTGTAAGTATAAACATTCATTTCTGGAGTCTCAATTCTATTCCATTTATTTATTTTTGTGCCACTGGGGACTGCACCCAGGGGTACTCTGCTGCTGAGATACATCCCCAGCCCTTCTCGGTCTGTGCCTTTCACAAGGTCCTGCTAAGCTTCTGGGTTGGCCTCCCACACTGCTGGTGCCTGGCTTCCCCAGCCTGCCCTCCCTGTCCAGTGATGTGCATGTCTGTCCTTCTGTCAGTACCGCAACATCCTGATCAGTGAGTTTCTAAAGAAAATCAGTTTTCCTTAACGTGTATTAACTGCGCATTACTGTGGTTCCGTGTGATATTTTGACACACCTGCCACACAACCACACATGCACTGCTTCAACCTTTCCCACCTGCAGCCTTCAGTCCTTAGCCTCCACATTCGGGTGGCTTGCCTCAGCATCCGCCCTCAGGAGGGCATGCACTGTCCTAGTTATGGCTTGCTCCATTTTGACTCACTGTCCTGATCTCACCAACCTGCCACCAGCGAGAGGACTTGATCACGTGTCTGTGTTCATCCTGTCACACGTCACTGGGCACTCGAGTCGATTCCATGTCTTAGCAATGGGACATCCTATGGTAGCTCTATTTTTACTATATCTGAGGTGCTGGGGATTAAACCAGAGGCCTCACACCTGCTAAGCCAGCACTCCACCCTTGAGCTATAGCCTCAGCCCCTTTTTTTACAAACCTTTGAGACAGGGTCTCACTAAGTGTCCCAGGCTGGTCTCAGATTTGTCAGCCTCCTGCCTCAGCCTCCCAAATCACTGGGTTTACAGGAATGCACCACCATATCTGGCTTCCAGTCCGGTTTTTGTTTTTGTTTTGGTGTGTGGTTTTTTTTTGTTGTTGTTTTGTTTTGTTTTTGGTATTGGAGATTGAACTTGGGCACTCGACCACTGAGCCACACCCCCAGCCCTATTTTGTGTTTTATGTAGAGACAGGGTCTCACTGAGTTGCTTAGGGCCTCGTCATTGCTGAGGCTGCCTTTGAACTCGCGATTCTCCTGTCTCAGCCTCCCTAAGTGCTGGGATTACAGGCTTGAGCCACCGCGCCCGGCTTGAAGTGATCTTTTACTTCCTGTATTTGCCTGTGTATCTCTTTATCAAAATGGTCCTTTGCTGACTGGGCTTGCTCTCTTATATCATTCTTTAGTTCACAGAACATTTTAATTATGTACATCCTGAATTCATGTTCTGTCATTTCTTCTGCTGTACTGACCATGGATTCTAATATTGAAGAATCTTGGTTGGTTTGAATCATTTTTTTCCCTTGTTTTTTCATGATGTTTGTGTGTCTTTCCTTCTCTGTTGATCCAAGTTGTTACAGTTTTTACACCTATATGTGTATAGATTCCCTGCAGGATTTCAATACACTCTTTTATAGGGGGGAGTCAATATTGGTTGATCTCAATACAGGGAATATATAGATTCAAACCAAGCAGCTCCTAACAGCTCCCAAATACATTTACAGATTAGTCATGATATACAGCAATTATGAGTTCTTTTACAATCTACTATGTAGCCAATAAGTTTGCACAAGGGTCTATAGTTCCTATTGGTGGGCTAGGGACAGTGGAGGGTGGGGTGTAGGATAGAGTATTGGGGTAGTAGGAAGTGAGGATATGGTTAGTAGATCTTAGAAAGCATGAAAAAGGAATCCAAGAGAGGCTGGCTATTACTTGAGAGGGCGACAGTGAGTTGGGGAGGACCGGTAGGGAGGAAGAGATGAAGGGTACAGCAATAAATGATAGCAAGAAAAATACAACATATGTAAGTGGGAGAAACAGGACTGTTACCCCTCCAGTATTCGGTTCAGAAATCCCAATCTACTATATCCCACTGTAAAACAAATCTTTGGATTCACAACTGTTGGGGATTAGAGGGTAGGAGAAGAGTGGGAGAGAAACGAGGGGAG